>ONZH01028376.1:0-56105 GCA_900303285.1 Rhinella marina | reverse complement strand
CCTCACCTCTGGGGCGCTGTGCTTCCTGTCGCCCAAGCTGATGAGCTTTAGCACCGCCTGCTGACGTCTCCCCGCGCCAGTGCTGCAACGCTTCCAGCTAGCGGCTGAGGGAGATGTTAAGGCACAGGAGGAGGAGGAGGAGGGGGGTTTATCAGAACCCATGCTGGCAATCTTGGGCGGGGGTGGTAGGTAGGCCGTCTCTGTTTGCGACCCCGTCCCCGCTTCCACTACATTCACCCAGTGTGCCGTCAAAGAGATGTAGCGTCCCTGGCCGCAACGCGATTGTCACGAGTCGGTGGTCAAAGTGGACCTTTGCGCTGACTGCGTACCTCAGGGCCCGCCTGATGTTACGTGACACGTGCTGGTGCAGGGCGGGGGACGGCACTCCGGGAAAAGTAGTGGGCGGCTGGGACGGATAGCGAGGTGCGGCAGCCGCCATTCAGGTCGCGGAAGGCCTGCGTCTCCACAAGCCTAAACGGCAACATCTCCAGGGCCAGCAGTTTGGAGATGTGGCAGTTAAGGCTTGGGCTTGGGGGTGACTCGAGGCGTACTTCCGCCTGCGGTCGAACGCCTGCGAGATGGACAGTTGTTGGGACGAGGAGTGTGAGGGTGCAGGCGAAGAGGCGGGGGAAGGGGAGGCTGAAGGAAGAAGGCCCCAAAGTAGCCGAGGCAGAGGCAGATGTGGAGGTGGTCCCTGGCTGGAGGTCTGGACCGCAGTGGCAGCACACAACAAAGGGGAAGAGGCAGTGGCAGCAGGACCGGGCGCAGTTTGTATTGCGTTTGCTCTCTCCCACTCAGCCCAGTGCTTGACTTCCAAGTGACGCCGCATGCCTGAGGTGGTCAGATTGCTCTTCTCAGAGCCCCTACTCAGTTTTGAGTGGCAGAGTGTGCAAACCGCGCTCAGTTTGTCATCCGCACAAACATTAAAAAATCTCCACACCACAGAAGTACGAGGCCTCGATGGGGGAGCTTCGCGCGACTGCCCGCTGCCGGGAACAGCTTCGGCCGTGCTGGCTGTGGCCTCACTACTTTGTCTGGACTGTCCTCTGCCTCTGGACATCCCTCTGCCTGTGGACATCCCTCTGCCTGTGGACATCCCTCTGCCTGTGGACATCCCTCTGCCTCTGGACATCCCTCTGCCTCTTGCTGCCTTTTTCGGTGCTGCGCAGACCACCACCTCTCCACTGCTTTCCCCGCTGGACATCACCCCTGGCCAAGTGGGGTCGGTCATTTCGTCATCCACCACCTCCTCTTCCTCACTCTGCTCCTCCTCCTGCCCACTGGACATTCCAACAGCCTCCCTTGATGGCAACTGCGTCTCATCATCATCATCGCTCATGATAACAGATGCTGGTTCAGGGTCCACATCAGCAGGAGATGGCGAAAACTCAAGGGTTTGGGCATCACTACAAACAAATTCCTCTCCTAGCTCCTGGGATTCTTCCGGCACATCTGAAAAAGGACCCGAAAAGAGCTCCTGGGAGGGGTCAAGGGTGGGATGACTCTGTTGGCCAGGTGTGGAGGAAGGAGGGTCAGAGTGAGACTGTGTGGATGACTGGCTGGTGGACAACTGTGTGGAAGCGCTATCGGCTATCCATTGCACCACCTGTTCAACCTGCTCAGGCCTCAACAGCGGTGTAACCCGCCCCCTGCTTAACTGTCCCATAAAGGCAGGGATTCTGGATGAGCGGGATCCTGGCTGACCCTCACCAGCACGCATTGTATCCCCACTGGCTTCAACAAGGCCCCCAACAGCATTTCCGCGCCCCCGTCCTCGTCCACGTCCTATTCCGCTAGCCCCCCGCCGCATTTTTTTTTTTTTTACAATATTTTGCCTTCACAGCCATGAAATTAGTTTGCAAGAGAACGCACAGTACAGTTGCCAATTGAAAGGCCTATATATTGTAATATATTGTATATTTCAAGGTACACAGCCGTGTTCTAAGTGATCAGACGGTGTGTATGAACACCAGTTATGAGAAATTACTTTGGCAAGAGAACGCACAGTACAGTTGCCAGTTATAAGGCCTATATATTGTATATTCAAGGTACACAGCCGTGTACTAAGTGATCAGACGGTGTGTATGAACACCAGTTATGAGAAATTACTTTGCAAGAGAACGCACAGTACAGTTGCAGTTAAGGCCTATATATTGTATTTTTCACGGTACACAGCCGTGTACTAAGTGATCAGACGGTGTGTATGAACAACAGTTATGAGAAATTACTTTGCAAGAGAACACACAGTACAGTTGCCAGTTATAAGGCCTATATATTGTATTTTTCAAGGTACAACAGCCGTGTACTAAGTGATCAGACGGTGTGTATGAACAACAGTTATGAGAAATTACTTTGCAAGAGAACACACAGTACAGTTGCCAGTTATAAGGCCTATATATTGTATTTTTCAAGGTACACAGCCGTGTACTAAGTGATCAGACGGTGTGTATGAACAACAGTTATGAGAAATTACTTTGCAAGAGAACGCACAGTACAGTTGCCAGTTATAAGGCCTATATATTGTAATTTTTCAAGGTACACAGCCGTGTACTAAGTGATCAGACGGGTGTGTATGAACAACAGTTATGAGAAATTACTTTGCAAGAGAACGCACAGTACAGTTGCCAGTTATAAGGCCTATATATTGTATTTTTCAAGGTACACAGCCGTGTACTAAGTGATCAGACGGTGTGTATGAACACCAGTTATGAAGAATTACTTTGCAAGAGAACGCACAGTACAGTTGCCAGTTAAGGCCTATATATTGTATTTTTCAAGGTACACAGCCGTGTACTAAGTGATCAGACGGTGTGTATGAACAACAGTTATGAGAAATTACTTTGCAAGAGAACACACAGTACAGTTGCCAGTTATAAGGCCTATATATTGTATTTTTCAAGGTACACAGCCGTGTACTAAGTGATCAGACGGTGTGTATGAACAACAGTTATGAGAAATTACTTTGCAAGAGAACGCACAGTACAGCTGCCAGTTAAGGCCTATATATTGTATTTTTCAAGGTACACAGCCGTGTACTAAGTGATCAGACGGTGTGTATGAACAACAGTTATGAGAAATTACTTTGCAAGAGAACACACAGTACAGTTGCCAGTTATAAGGCCTATATATTGTATTTTTCAAGGTACACAGCCGTGTACTAAGTGATCAGACGGTGTGTATGAACAACAGTTATGAGAAATTACTTTGCAAGAGAACGCACAGTACAGTTGCCAGTTATAAGGCCTATATATTGTATTTTTCAAGGTACACAGCCGTGTACTAAGTGATCAGACGGTGTGTATGAACACCAGTTATGAGAAATTACTTTGCAAGAGAACGCACAGTACAGTTGCCAGTTATAAGGCCTATATATTGTATTTTTCAAGGTACACAGCCGTGTACTAAGTGATCAGACGGTGTGTATGAACACCAGTTATGAGAAATTACTTTGCAAGAGAACGCCACAGTACAGTTGCCAGTTAAGGCCTATATATTGTATTTTTCAAGGTACACAGCCGTGTACTAAGTGATCAGACGGTGTGTATGAACAACAGTTATGAGAAATTACTTTGCAAGAGAACACACAGTACAGTTGCCAGTTATAAGGCCTATATATTGTATTTTTCAAGGTACACAGCCGTGTACTAAGTGATCAGACGGTGTGTATGAACAACAGTTATGAGAAATTACTTTGCAAGAGAACGCACAGTACAGTTGCCAGTTAAGGCCTATATATTGTATTTTTCAAGGTACACAGCCGTGTACTAAGTGATCAGACGGTGTGTATGAACAACAGTTATGAGAAATTACTTTGCAAGAGAACACACAGTACAGTTGCCAGTTATAAGGCCTATATATTGTATTTTTCAAGGTACACAGCCGTGTACTAAGTGATCAGACGGTGTGTATGAACACCAGGTATGAGAAATTACTTTGCAAGAGAACGCACAGTACAGTTGGCAATTGTAAGGCCTATATATTGTATATTTCAAGGTACACAGCCGTGTACTAAGTGATCAGACGGTGTGTATGAACACCAGGTATGAGAAATTACTTTGCAAGAGAACGCACAGTACAGTTGCCAGTTAAGGCCTATATATTGTATTTTTCAAGGTACACAGCCGTGTACTAAGTGATCAGACGGTGTGTATGAACACCAGTTATGAGAAATTACTTTGCAAGAGAACGCACAGTACAGTTGCCAGTTAAGGCCTATATATTGTATTTTTCAAGGTACACAGCCGTGTACTAAGTGATCAGACGGTGTGTATGAACACCAGTTATGAGAAATTACTTTGCAAGAGAACGCACAGTACAGTTGCCAGTTAAGGCCTATATATTGTATTTTTCAAGGTACACAGCCGTGTACTAAGTGATCAGACGGTGTGTATGAACAACAGTTATGAGAAATTACTTTGCAAGAGAACGCACAGTACAGTTGCCAGTTATAAGGCCTATATATTGTATTTTTCAAGGTACACAGCCGTGTACTAAGTGATCAGACGGTGTGTATGAACACCAGTTATGAGAAATTACTTTGCAAGAGAACGCACAGTACAGTTGCCAGTTAAGGCCTATATATTGTATTTTTCAAGGTACACAGCCGTGTACTAAGTGATCAGACGGTGTGTATGAACAACAGTTATGAGAAATTACTTTGCAAGAGAACGCACAGTACAGTTGCCAGTTATAAGGCCTATATATTGTATTTTCAAGGTACACAGCCGTGTACTAAGTGATCAGACGGTGTGTATGAACACCAGTTATGAGAAATTACTTTGCAAGAGAACGCACAGTACAGTTGCCAGTTAAGGCCTATATATTGTATTTTTCAAGGTACACAGCCGTGTACTAAGTGATCAGACGGTGTGTATGAACAACAGTTATGAGAAATTACTTTGCAAGAGAACGCACAGTACAGTTGCCAGTTATAAGGCCTATATATTGTATTTTTCAAGGTACACAGCCGTGTACTAAGTGATCAGACGGTGTGTATGAACACCAGTTATGAGAAATTACTTTGCAAGAGAACGCACAGTACAGTTGCCAGTTATAAGGCCTATATATTGTATTTTTCAAGGTACACAGCAGTAGTGCCAAATATAGTTTGGTATGTAGCAGAGCACCTAATACACCACTAATGCCTCTCTCTGTCCCTACTCCAGCAGCTATCCCTGAATACAGCAGCCGTTCTCTGTAAAGTCTATATTGTAGTAAGCTATCACTGAAGTCCACTGTAGTAGCCCTGATAAGGGCTTTTAATCACGCTCCTGCCTGTCCAACAGCTAAAATCTGTCTCTCCCTTCTCCAGCCTCTGTCCCTGACTAAGTTCACGCAGCATATGCGTACGAGCAGGAAGAGCTGAGTTTTTAATATTCGAGGTCACATGGTTTTTCCAGCCAATGCATGTAGACGCCATTTTCGCGCTTCCAGCGTGCTCAGCGTGCCTGTCATACCCCCCCTGCATGGTGATTGGTGGAAAAAGAGCGCCAGGGAAGGAGGGAGGGGAAACGAATTCTAGGTGCGCCATCGCCGTTATACTCGAATTAAATCGAGTACGCCGAATATCGTAGTATTCGATCGAATACCAGCTCGATCGAACACTACTCGCTCATCTCTAGTCATTAACACAGAGGTTCACTTACATTTCCTCCCTGCTCTGTGAATGCTTGCATAATAGGGCAGATATATAACTGTGCCTGGATTGGGTTTTATTTCGCTAGACAAAAGTTTCTTTAAATCCACCTACAGATATATTATAAACACGAAAATTAATAGAAATACTTTATTGATTAAAAACAGTCAAAAGACAATCAGAGGACATGATAATAGATACAATAAACTGACGACAGAGCAGAGCATCAATAAGAGGAAAAATGAGGACGCCGCTATACTGGCCTCGCAAATAAGAAGAAGCCTTCTTAGCGAAACGGCGTTGGGAGGAGGATGTCGCTATACGGGTCTGGTATTTATGTTTGTCTTGTTTTTTCTTTTTTCAGGCATTGTTTTTTCTCACTCTTTCTAAGTTGGCCTGATTGCCCATTGGTTTACAGGTCTTTTCTTGGTGCATTTTGCAATTATTTTTGGTGTGGTGACTTTGCCTCTGTTCTGATTCAGACAGCTACATGTTATTTGCGGGGCCAGTATAGCGGCCAGTATAGCGGCATCCTCATTTTTCCTCTTATTGATGCTCTGCACTGTCGTCAGTTTATTGTATGTATTATCATGTCCTCTGATATTTGTTTATGGCAATAAAGTGAAGATTTAAAGGGATCTTTCAGGATACAATGGCCTCAGGATAAATATTTTCAGCACAAAATGGTCTTTTCTGACCCATCGTAAGTTGAAACTAGACTCAACATACAATATCTCAGACTCAGATCCAACCAATCAAGGCCACTTCTCTGGTAAAATATCTGGATTAGTTACTAGTTATCAGCTGTTACCGACTGTTAGGCCTCTTTTACACTAGCGGCAGCACGGATCCAGCGCTCCGGCCCCACACATGTTGACATAGACATTGGGACAGAAATACATACAAACATACAGACATACATATACATACACATACATACTTACATACTCCAGCCAGGGACGCCGGCAGCACGTCTTCACGCGCCTCCTGCGCGCAGTGATGACGATTCCCCACAGCGCCCTCATTCCGGATCCGTCTTGGTGCGGATGCCTGGACCAGAGAGCAAACCGCAGCATGCTGCGGTTTGTTCTCCAGTCTGAAGACGGAACGGAATGCTTTCAGGAGCATTCCGTTGTCTTCAGTTCAGTTTTGTCCCCATTGACAATGAATGGGGACAAAACTGAAGCTTTTTTTCCCGGTATTGAGCCCCTATGACGGAACTCAGTACCGGAATTTAAAAACGCTAGTGTGAAAGTAGCCTTATGTGTAAGGACTTGTGTTATCTGTCTTAGTTATCTGCTTATTTTTCTTAAATCTTCATTTTCTCGTATCTTGGATGACATTTTGGGGCTTTGGAACCAATTACTCAACTTACAATGATTTCAACATACAATCGTCGTCCTGGAACCAATTAATATTGTATCTTGAGGGACCTCTGTATTAGCATCAAAAAGTGGGTGCTGATCCATTTCTTCTACTTGGATGTATGGACCTGAAATCCAGAATACGAGCACCACCACCTTCCAGAGTGTTGACTGACTACTTCTACAAATTGTGCTCAATAAAAGACATGAAAAGAGCTACTTTGTGTTTTACTACTTTACTTAGACTGAGTTTATGTATAATAGTTACTGTGGTAACAATAAAGCCACATTTTATTAGTGATCAATGCATAAATCCAGGCAATGTCAAATGGTTCACTTACTTTTTCATTCAGCCGTATATTCTGCAGTTTCCAATTATGTAGCACTCCTTAGTAAGTTAGCTGGGCCTGTCTTCTTGGGAATTACATGCATCTGCTAGCTAGGTGATAAATGTTGTTAATGGGAGAACCTCTTTAAGCAGCTAATAATATGGGTGAGAAAACGGATTTCGAGCAACTAAGCAAAGTGGCCAAAAGGCAATAATAGAAAATATTACTGAACTAAATGGATTCTTGGAATGGATTTCACCCTTCTGTCTAAGAACAGACTGCAGATTTTTAGCTTAGACTAAATTCCAAATTCCATATTCCTCCTTTCAGAGACTGCATCATTAGTTTGGACACAGAAACTGCAAAACAGACATTTACTACTAGGTGAACAGAATATTGAGCCAATCTCTGTCTGTTTTCCTGTCAGCTCTAATCACCATATAAAATTGCTGGCGCTTCCTATTAAACGCGCTTCCATGGTATCTATTAGAAAATATTGAGAAGCGCATACTGTATAGCCACAGCAGCTACCCTTTAAAAGGTAAACCTCATAAATATGGAGGGGCATTTGAGTGTCACTTTTACATTTTTACTATTGTGAGCCGCATAGTTTAAGGAAAACATCCTATAATATATCACAAACAGGAAAAATATACAGCAGAGTGGGACATGTTTAAAAAATGGCAGAGTAGTGCTGATTATAATTATCTGTAATTAAATATAATTAGATATACAACTATGCACCCCCAGCTGCGCATAATAAGGCTATTAATGCATTGAATGATTCTTGTGACATACAGTGATTTTATGCAACAAATTAGCAGTGTAATTCAATATAATTAATGAGCTCGTTAAATAGTTCTGCTACTATGTTGCGAGAGGTATATTCTGTCTGGGAAAATATAATATCAAAAACACTATTAATTACACCAGTGCTTTTATTTCTGACCACATCTATCCCCAACATTCCTGTATTTGACAGTAGAGTGGGTTGGCCATAGACCTTACAGGGAAATTTCCCGGTGGGCCGATGCCCAGGGGGCCAGACAGTGATAGTTTTTGGGGATGTACTTTGTGCTGCTGGCAGTATTTTGTGATGGACTGTGGTATTTGGCTCTGTTGGGGGCCTTCTATCAATTTGGACCCGACTACAAAACGGGGCCACTTTTAGTATTTTTTCCAGGGCCACTTTAAGTTCCCAGTCCACCCCTGACAGTAGAGGTAAATTTTCCATCCTCGTAAAAGTAAAGTATGAGGTGGAGCACTTAATCACAGCATTATCCCTTTTTGCATTATTTTTAGTATTATTTATGAATTTAGTGCTAATGTATCACAGTAACAATATGGCAGATAAGCAAGATGACCTTCATAATGTATAACTGCTCAATGACTGCCCGCAGTTAATGTATACAACAGGTGGTGCCGGTGCTTTAAACTTACAACTACCTTAAAATCCACATACCATCGAAACCTTTCACCGCTCCTGACATGTCTGGTTTAATAGCTTCATACATGCCACGTGTAATAAGATTTCTGGAGCATCTATTCTTATGGCTCTGGGTTTTATCATTCTGAAGGTTCTGGTGGTCATGTGAATGGTCACATAATCATAGGGATGCCAGTAGTAGTATATTGCTGCTGTTAGGCCTGTGCAAGACCCAGGGCTATGTCATTGCAACTGCCTATGACTTATCTCCAGGGTCCCTGGCAGTCTTTGACTTTAAAGGGTTTCTCTGGGAATTAAGAAAATGAAAATACTTAAAAATACTTCATTATAAATATATTCTCAAATACCTTTAATCGTAATGGCTCATTTTGCCTGGGGAGCAATCATTAGGAGAAATAAAATGGCCGCTGTCCTATTAATACACACAGAACCTGTTCTAATCACACAGGAGGACACATTACTTCACAACACTGATGTAAAGAGCTGCCTCATCCTCCTCTCTGCTCTGCTTTTCAGGGATTCTGATCCTGAATACAGATGATAAGATCATCAGCTGAATCTCTGTAGGAATGGAGTTCATGAGGAGACATACAGTACAGAGAGGAGATGGATGATGTGGCTGATGAGCAGCAGCTCTTGTATGCAGTCTCCATTACCACAGTCTGCCCTGTCCATCCTGTCTGTACTGAACTCCATTCCTATAGAGATTCAGCTGAAGATCTTCTATACTCAGGGTAGAGATGAGCGAATCATTAAAAAAGTTATTCGCCGAACATTCGCCAAACTTTTCCTAAAATTCGTATATTCGACGAATAGATTTGTTGTATTTGCGTACAAAATATACGTTATTATGGGCTATTAGTGAACATTCGCTCACTAATAATGAACATTCATTTACAAAATGTACGCAACTTCTTAGAAGACGTACGCATGAGCGTACAAATAGCTTACGAATCTCAGCGTACTATTGCCTAAGCGATTACGTAATACGCAGGCACGTACGAGGAGAGGCCGCGGCGTGCACTCCTCAGAGGCAGAGCGAATATTTGAGACATATATATGGTAAATAGTGCAAATACATTATTATAAGTATAATATAAACATTTTAAATATCACCTACCTAGTATGTTCACGGACACGTTTAAGTCTCTTTTCTTCTGACGCTTTTCATAGAACTGGAGCAGAGTCCCAAACTCAGTCGCAATTTGTAATCCACATAGGTAAAATTGTAATCCAAATGGGTAGAAAAATAGCAGCAAAGGTTCCCTTTAAAAAAAACCCTCAAATAACCTGAGAAGGGGGAAAAAAGGGATGAGGCGCACGTATGCGCAACTTGGATAAAAAAACTTTTTTTTGATGGGGGAGTCCTAACAATCCATGGCCATCTGGGTGAGGACAAACGCGGGGCAACAAAACTAAAAACAAGGGCCAACTAGTGCCCACCCTTCAGGATAAGTCCATGTTGTGGCTCCCATAAAAACTGCAGGAATTACTTAAAGGCCAGCAGGTCCTCCTCACTGCTGCTGGAGCTAAAGGACATGAGAGGGCGCTCCTGCCTCATCATGAAAGTGGCCCTGGCTGCGGCAGCAGACCCCCGCCGACCTCTCAAGGATGGTCTTCTTGGTGACTGGGCTGTCACATTGGCAAAGGCAGTGGTAACTTTGGCCCTGCCCATCACTCTGTAGTGGCCAGATCCTCCTGCCAGCATACCAGGTGACAGAATCTCCGGCTGTAATGGTAATGGTAACGCTCTTCCACGAGCGGCGGACTGTGCGGCCTGCAACAGCCATGGGCATGGCAGTTGGTAGTGGTACTGTACCACAGTTGGATGGTACATGAAAGTGTTCGTGGTCATCTGTCCCACATGAAGGATCGGTGGTATCGGTGGTGGCAAATCAGGAATCAGGGGTTCCGGCTGATCCTGACCTTGGGATTTCTCTTCAGGTCTTAAGGTCACAAGCCTCTTCTGCGGCCTGGACCTCCTCACTCCAGTCTTCCGGGGGCGCTGCAGGAGTAGGTGGTCGCTTTAAGATTTTCACTCCAGTAGCAAAGGGATCTTGGAGGCTCTTCATGGGGGTATACTCCACGTAATCCCCTGCATGTAGATTGTGGCATACGGGCGGAAGATACAGCCGCTTAACCAAACGGCGGTTAACATACAATTCCTCCGCCATCTCCTCAACGCCGATGAAACCGACTCCCCTCTCCACGTTGAACCAAATAACGGTTCCCCTTCGGCGCTCCAGCTTAGGGTCACCGGACCGTGGGTGCTCCAAAACTTGCACCACCCACTCCTCCACCAGCTTTTTATATTCTCAGAGGGTCTGGACGTTCCCGGTGACAGCCTCAGGGACCATCAAATTCTGGCGTAAGGAGTAGTCCTTGCTCCGCCGTGTCAGCCAGTGGAATCACCACCTCAGCAGGCACCTCATCCGACATCCTGTTGAGCTGTGAGAGATAGATCTCCTCCGGTTCCTTCTCCTCATAGAGGTCGTCTGCCCACAACATGCTTCCCCAGTCAGGACCTCACTGTCTCGCCGCCATCTTACTCTGCTGACTTGCCACGTCTTCCTCGCGTGCAGGAGAAGGGGGCGGAACTACCAGGGAGGAGTCTGCATCGCTGAATAGAATTCGTACGCAACAGCGTGTAGAGTAACTACCAGGGAGGAGTCTGCGCAACAGCGTATAGAGTAACTAAATTATATGTAGAATAGCATATAATTTAGAGGACAAACTACGTAGCGATGCGTACAAAAGCGAAGCGAATCACCTAATATTCGGATTCGCTTTGCAGCTGAAAAATCCCAAGATTCGATACGAATCGACGAATCGCTTCGCTCATCTCTAATTCAGGGTCATTATCCCTGACAAGTAGAGCAGAGAGGAGGCTATGATCCTCAATACAGTTTATTATGATCTTCAGCTGAATCTCTGTAGGAATGGAGTTCAAGAGGAGACATGAAGTACAGAGAGGACAGACAGAACAGACTGTGGTAATGGAGACTGCATACAAGAGCTGCTGCTCATTATCCAGACACCCACCTCCTCTCTGCTCTGAAGTAACTTGTCCTGCTGTGTGATTAGGACAGGTTCTGTGTGTACTAATAGGATGGCGGCCATTTTGTTTCTTCTAGAGATGAGCGAATCATCCAAAATTCACTTTGGCGAAGATTTTATTCGAATTTGCGTTAAAAAATAATTGTTGTTTTGCAAAAACTCCTGCACAAATTACGAACATACAGTCAGCGTTGTTAAAAGTACGCAATATGTAAGCATTAGCGTACAAAGTGCATACGAATCCTTAGCATACTATTGACTCGCGATTGCGTCATACGCAAGAGGCTAGGCCGCGGCGTACAGTCTTTAGAGGCAGTCCATATGAGCTAGAAAAGTAAGGTGCTATCCGGCTAAGTGCATAATTTACTAAAAAACACCGTACAATAAGTGCATAATAGGACCCATTGCAGTACCTGAAAAAGAATACTCACAATGGGCTAAAGTGCTTGAACGTTGCTGAACCTGTAAAAACATTATTGTTAAAATGCAGCAAAGACATACTGTAATTATGCAAACATTTTAGTGCGATCAATTTCACATTTGCAATCATAATAGGCTCAGATATACATTTGAGTCTCTCCTCATGGCTGCTTGGCATCATACAACACTTGAACACACTCCAAAATTCAATTGTAATCCTTGTGAGGTAATTTTGTAATCCAAACAGGTAATGTATAATCCATATGGATAATATAAAATAGCAGCAACTGGAGAATCCTCTTTGCAAAGGGGGCTCTAAAATAACCTGAGAAGGAAAGTAGGTGCATTTAGGCGCAACTGGGAATTTTCTGCAGAATTGAGGGGAGTCCTGACAAGCCATGTCCATCTGGGTGAGAGTCAAACAGGGGCAATACAAACTAAACAAGCAAAAAAAGTGCCAACTAGCTCTCACCTGTCAGGTGCAGTCTATGGTGTGGCTCCCATAGGTCCCCTTGAAGTGTCCTTTAAATCAGACAGCGAGTAGTTGGGTTCCTCAGATGAGGGACCTGAAGTCCTCCTTGCTTGAGCTACTGCTAAAAGATCAGAGGACACTCCTGCCTCCTGTAGGCCAAGCTGGCTGCTGTGGTGGAGCTCCACTGTCCTCTTCTGACAGAAGTCAAACTTGACCGTGTCTGGGTGGTGGTCACACTGGTGAGCGCTGCAGCCACTTGTGCAGCCACTTTTCTGGATACTCCCGCCGGGACAGCAGGGGTAAGGACTTCTGGCTGCAGCGGTTCAGGCAAGGTTGCACCAGGGAAGAAGCACTAGCTCCCCTGGCTGCTGCTGACTTTATTTTCCAGGTTAGTTGGTACTGGTGGATCACCGTGGACTGGAAAGTAAATGATGATGTCGTCAGCTGACCCAGCTGAAAGGACTGTGATGGTGGTGGCAGTCCAGGGATCAGAGGCTCCGGCTGTGGCTTCTTCCTGAAATGGAGGGTGCCATCTGGTTTCTCCTGTAGGCAGTGCACGTGTCCTTTACCTGGTGGTTCCTCAGGCCAAACTTCTGGTGGTGATGTAGCGACCAAGGGCTTAGTTAATAAGGTAACCCCGGTAGCAAAGGGGCCTTTCAGGGATGCCATGATGGTATATTCCACCTGATCCCCCACGTAAAGGCTGTGATGGGGTTGGGGCAGGTACGGCTGTTTCACTGACCTGCAGTCCACATAGTACTTCTTGCCGTCCTTGTCATCCGCCAGGAAGCCACAGCCTCGCTCCACTGAAAACCATAGGATGATTCCCTTTTGCCGCTCCAGTGTAAGGTCTCCCGGCCTCGGATGGTCCAGTACTTGGATGACTCAGTCCTCCACTGCATTCTTGTAGTCCCATAGGGTCTTGGCGTGGGCCGTCACTGATGCAGGCACAATGGGATTCTGCCGCATGGAAATTGTTGTTGCTCTCCTCCTGGGCAGTGAAGTGGACGCTCCAGCCGCCTCCGCCGCACCAGCTGCACCAGGCGGCAAGGCAAATATTGAGTCAGGAGCCGGTGAGACTGTCTTGCACAATTATGATGCTCTGATCTCTGGAGCGGGCGGTGGTTCGGGGTACTCGTTACCAAACACCATCTCCCCCCACTTTGGTCGCAGTTGCTTTGCCATGCTGTGGTTTCTTGTTCACCGCTGGCTTGAACTGGAGAGGAGGGCGGAGTAATGAGGGAGGAGTCTTCACTCCCTATAAGTGCAAATAGTTAGTTCCCGGTGGACCGGTCTGGTTTTTCCCGCTTCTGAGGGGGGCGTATCGTCATTTGGTCGGGGGGACAAGAAGAATGTGTAATGTAGCATACGTAGTATTAGCGTTCAAAATTTTAAGAACATTTACGGATAATATGAAGCGAATCTGAAAAAAAAACGGATTCGCTTCAGAGTATGAAAAATGGAGGATTCGATACAAATCTACGAATCGGCAAATAGATTCGCTCATCTCTTGTTGCCACTCATTAGTGACCCTGCTAGATCTCTGCAATAAACATTTAGCTGGATGTTTCAAGTTAGAGTTGTGACCCTGTCTCAAAACAAAATTTTGCCACACTGCAGTTCAATCAGAGATGTCTACTTGGAGTTTCACCACTCCATCCAGTAATGGTAAATCAGAGAACACAGACTTATGCAGTGCAATCGCCTTTTGCATTCCATACTCATGACCAAGTGGGTACAAAACCTTCTTTTCTTTTGATTAATAGAAATCTTCATTCAAAAAAGCAGTTTACAACATGATGGACTCTGAGTCCAACACCATTTTGGTCTCCTCTTCCTACCATGCGGAGTGTGACCTTGCACAGTCTGACACTGACAAAAACTGATTGGCTAATGGCAGACTGTACAGGGACACAACCACAACTTGAAACACACAAATGGACCTTTATTGTATAAACCCATAAACCTCTTCCAGGAATAATAGAGGAATGGTGCAACAAAGAGGCATAAGTATAGAAACTGCAGAAGTGGTATTTCATGAGGACTGCAGGTACAGTAGCTTCTAAAACAGACATCTCAGGAGAGATGACAGATCCCCTTTAAATTCCACAGGTATCTTTCCTGTCTGTACATTCAATATGACTCCATTATCCACATTATGTCAGGGAATTAATAATTTAAAGTAAGTTCACATGACAAAATGTACATTAAATAAATTGTTCACAGGACCCATCAACCCATGTTTGATTGGTGGACTTTTTCATTTTCTTCATGCGTCATTCATTCTTGAGATCTCTGACGCTCTGACCCGGGATCTCAAGGAGGGGTTGCACATGAGGAAAATGAAAAAGCCCATCAATCAAACATGGTATTTGGCTCTGTTGGGGCGTTTTTTTGTGCTGACATGCTCCAATCGATATTGTCAATCAGCACCGTTTACATGGCCAAAAATCTGCTCATGTTAAAGAATCCTAAGCTTTTCTTGGATTAAAAATTGAGATGTGCTGTAATTACTTTTACTGTACTATAATTCTATGTGTACAAGTAGTCAGATTCAAGTGTATTTCCATACTTATAAAATAATACTGTAGCTATTGAGCTAGCTTATAGAAGACCTAACAAGTGAACATCATAAGAGGTTCTTTCTTGCAAATTAAAATGCAACAACAATTTTTAGTCTTACATCTGTGCCAAGATCAGACAACTTAAACTCCGTAATAGTTTTGCCACACTACTAAGCGTGGGTTTACAGGTTGCAGTTTTTGTTGCATTAAAAAACTACACCAAAAACTGCATAACCTCAGGTAAGAACCACAGTAAATTTTATTGTGATACCTGTTGTAATTGCCAAAGTTGTGTTTATTGGTAAACCACATTGATTTAACATTATCTTTAGAAACTACATACAATTGTTGTTGGAAACTGCAATGTGTAAACCCAGCCTGTTGCAATGGAAGCTTTGTGTGGATCCAAATTACCACTATGGTGCAAACTGAATAATTCTCTTGCATGGCTGGGTTTGGTGCATGGCTCGACACTTTTGTTCAACACCCCAACAATTGGTTCATAGAAGCAAATGGTGATTCTGAATCTACATAGTGTAAGGTCTCTGAGCCCCAGATCATTTGAAATCCAAACAATTGTAAATGATCAAATCCTTTATTAAGTATTCAAGTTAAAAACATACAGTACATAAGAGTCCACAATACAAGATAAAGCGATAGATGAGGGAACACTGGGAAAAGACCCAACGTGTTTCGCCAACTGGCTTTGTTAAGTGAAACGCGTTGGGTGAGTGAGGGACATTGGGATAGCAGGGATATATTTTGGATGCATACGGTTCATGAGTTATTGTAAGTGGTAGACTTTGGTCTATTTTACTTTTATATATGTGGTTTATGTCTATGTGAATTATGCTGATTTGAATTTGTCATTTGAGACATTTAAATTGCTGTAAGGTGTACAATGCACTATTAGCTAGCCTTTTCCTAGTGTTTCCTCATCTATCGCTTTTTATCTTATCATATTGTGGACTCTTACATACATATGTTGTAGGATATATATATATATATATATATATATATATAAAATGTTAACACTAAAGAGGCTTTTATGTGTTTCTTTTGATAGGTCTCCTTTAAATGAAACAAAATAAAAGATAAAAAGCAAAAAAAAAAACCAACAAAACACTCCAGACCTAGAATTGATTAAGGTCTTCTATGGATGTTCCCTCAATCAAGGAATGTAAAGGTGTCTTTCTTGAAGATTACTGTTCTCCTGAAATTTTGCACTGAAGAAGAAGCTTCTTGCTAGAAATTAAACAACTAAATGATTGTGAATGTGGATGGGATGTAAAAAATCAATGAAAGTCTTGTAGTAAGTAAAGATGGGCCCACTCATCGCAAAAGCAAAAGAGGTAATCATCTTGTGCCCCATGGTGCAAAAGAGTCCAGTTGCACTAAAAGACTGTAAGCGAGGCATGTTTAACAATGTTCCGTAACCATAGCCAACTTGCTCTCTGATGTCTTACAGACTGACTTTTATTAGTTTCTTTTTATAGACTTAGGTTATAGCTGTAAAGGTACTGCATTGTGCTCAAAGGAAAAATTTTAAGTCTTAATAGTATACATTCAATTATGTATTGAATACAGTCTAATATATGGTACAATTTACCATTGTATGTAGTCTTGAAATATGGTTTACTGATTTTAACTATTTAACCACCTCCATGATAGTTGATAATTGTTTAATCACTGGAGGCCCTACTGATGGAACCCACTGAAATCACTAGAATGAGGGGTTCCAAGTCTCCATTACATCTAAAACTCCCAGTAATGGTTGAGTATGTGTTCTATAAAAACTATATGGGACTTGCTAAAGCAGCTGAGCTATGAGTGAACCATTATTAAAACCATTTCATTATACTCTGAAAGAGTAAGTACATTTTTAATTAACTTTTTGGTAAAATGCCCCTAATGATACTTTTTGTAATGTACTTTATTAATGCAATATGAATTTTTAATACAGATATCACCCCTAAAGCACAACTTTCCCTGTGCACTTAAAATCCACTTTTCTGTACACTGGTGACTTCTCAGCGGTGAACGGAGTATGGGTTCTATAGTTTATGAATGGGGCCACAGTACATGGAGCATCAACCTTCAAAATGTCAGTGTTTGGTTGGCATTTGATTAGTATTGGTAAGGCAAAAACAGGAGTGAGTCAAAAACAGCGATAAAATGTGATGAAAATATTTGCATCTGTTCTGTGTTTTGGACCAATTCCTGCTTTTGGCTTCCAAATCATGATCAAATTCTGATGCAAAATACTAATTGTGTGATAGAGGCCTCATGCTGAATTTGCATGAGTTTTTCCAATTTGCATCTGAAATCAGTTTTATTCAGATGGAAAAGAAATCCTGCATGCAGGACTTTAACGGCCTCTATCACATGGTCAAAATTTGGACAGTTTTTTTGCATCAGTATTG
Organism: Rhinella marina; assembly: GCA_900303285.1. Taxonomy (NCBI): domain Eukaryota; kingdom Metazoa; phylum Chordata; class Amphibia; order Anura; family Bufonidae; genus Rhinella; species Rhinella marina. The sequence goes on along the minus strand of ONZH01028376.1, from coordinate 38,394 downwards.
GGAGGGCAAAAACAGAAGTGGTACCAAAACAGAGATAACAGGTGATGGAAATATTTGCATGTATTTTGGAAGAGTCACAATAGTGGCCTCGGAACAGAGTGGTGCCCTCCCTGACACAGTGCAGACAGAATATTTTTCCCGTTATCGATGACCATGGTTCCTATCTTCAGTTGTCCAGAATTCAATTTCTTGGTTGATGACGTGGAGCAGTTCCTCCTCAGGCTGACTCCATTCACCCAGGCTAAACCAGTTTCAGAACTGCGTGACAATGCAGTGTTTTGCATAGGTGGTATGCTGGAGAACCACACTGAACTGTGCCTACAGTGGAGGCCGAGGACAAGGTGAAGGATGAGGAGGTAGAAGAGCACATTGGCGCCATCACCTGGCCAAGTTGCTAGTGTGTCTGAGCCGGAAGCACATTTACCCAGTGGGATGTAAAGGACATATACTGTTTTGACCATAGTTATAACTTCACACTTCAGTGCTGACATAAAATGTACTGGACACCGACAGGCACAGGATTAGCTCACCTTCTGCTCAACATACATGTGCGGGGCTGATACAGGTTTTTTAAAGAAGTTATGATGGTTTGAGACTCTCCATCTTGGGTGGGCACAAGTCATCAGTTCACTGAAATGTTCACAGTCCACGATATGGAAAGGGAGGAATTTGGCCATGTGCATGTTTTGCCATCGCCTTGGTGATCGATTGCTGGCGAAACACATGACGAGAAGTAGGAGGAGCATCAAGAGCAATAGACGAAGGGAAGGAACATCAGCTTCCTTCTTCTGAGGTTGAGGTGCCCTGCTGGAGAAGGTGTGTGGGCCGCTAGGAGATGCAGCAGTTTTGGTGTCAACTGAGATTATGTTGAAGAGTGAGTCAACCATTCCAGTACAGCTTGATTGCTGGTCAAAACACTACTGCTGGATGGCAGTGGCAGCTCTGGCCTGTTGCTGTGGCTGATGCTAACACCACCCTTTCTTCTGTTGCTACTTGTGCCAACTACAGCAACATTTTTGGCATTACCCATTCCTTTTGAAGACCTAGACAACCGTCTGTTGGCCACAGTGTACAGTAACTGTATCAGTAAAGTAACAGATTAAGTATGTATGGTACTGCAGAGGAACTAGATAAACATGTCTATATAGAAGACCGCCTGTTGACAATAACTGATGCATAGTATGTCTATGTATAAGAGAACAGATTAAGGAGGAGACATCAGATGAGAATGATTTTGGCCACAGCGTCAATACAGAACAGAGGCAACGTACATCTAAAACCTCCAAAAGAACTGCTAGGGCTGGATCTGCTTATAATGTGGTCAGATTGGAAACAGATGATGCTGCTAATGCTGTGGGTGCAACCTCAAAACTTGCCAGGCCTAGGCCAAGCTTGGTTGCCACTAACTCTGTGCAGATACTGTATTTCTCATCTGGCCTTTTTTTCTCCACAAGACTGACACAAAAACCACAGCTGTGTGCGAGATATGCAGGATTAAAATAAGTCATTGGCAGGTAACAGGGCTCTATTGCAGCACATGAGGCAGCATCACTGGATCCAGTGGCAAAGTATTACTGGCCAGAATTCTGAATCAGAGCAAGCCTGTTCTCCTTCTCCTTGTCTTCTCTGTGGCAACCAGGCCACATCCCAAAGCAGTACAGTGTCCTTGTCATCATCATCAGCTTCTTCTTCTGCTCAGACTCTTCCTCCTTCTTTTCTACCCGTTACATCCATTATGGAACATGTGACCATGAGAAAACCATTCACGACCAGCATTTTGTTTGTGTACAAGCTGAAGTCACACCTGGCCAAGTTGCTGGTGAAACAGTTTCTGCATTATCACTTAGTTGTAGTAAACGTTACACAGTTCTGCACCTTTTCCAAAATGTAATTCTTCTCTAAAATGTAATTCTTCTAAATGTAATTAGCCATAGTTTTTACAATATCCTATTTCTTGGACTTCTGGCTGGGTGTTCGTAGTTACGTGGTTCCACACCTTCTAAAATTTATTTCTTCTATATTCTATCAGTTGCACTTTTTGCCAGGCAGGCATCTATAAAAATAGTGTCATCATTATAGAAATGTAGGGCAATTGCGTGCCTTTACAACAATTTAGCTCTAATGTTTGATATTCACACTTCAACCCAGCTGTCCACTTTTTTCAAAAAATGTTATTTTTTTTTTTAATTGTCTCATTTTCTAAATGACTGTGGCCTTTCCCTGGCAATTACTGTATTCCCTGACCCTATAGACTTCTGGGGAGAAAGATTGGAAGAGTGTCTGGAACTGGCCCATTTTTATTCCTCTCTACTGTCTTGTACAGTCACCAGTGTGAAGAGGATTTTCAGTGTGCAAGGTGCGGAATGTTGGCCAACCCGACAAACCATCACATTTGTCAAAATTAATCAGGTATGGATTCATGGAGATTTTCACACACCTCTGGCTGAGGACAATGAACAAATCTGACATTACTGGCGGTGCTCGATCATGCCACTGCCGGCGTCTGCCTCCCTATCATCATGTTCTGTACCATATGGCTGCTGCAACATTTTCACTCAGAGATTTGAAATGCTACCCCCTGTATTGTAAGGCACACGTTGCACACTCGTTTTGATATATTTTGCATGAACATGAACATTTCATTCTAGTATTTCATGTGTTCATTCTAGTATTTTATGTGTTCTTACTTAGAGATTTCAAACGCTACCCTCTGTATGGTAACACACATGTTGCACACTAGTTTTGCTGTTCCCCCTCCCAGAACAAAACAAAAAATGGAACTGTCTGGAGATGCAGATTTCAGTCTTGTATTTATTTATTTCCCAGTAATAATCACAATGACTACACCTGAGAACAACTTCAGCTAGGGGCAATCGCTGTACTGGAGTGGGATGGAATGGTAGGTCCCTCTACCAATCTTAACTTTCTAAAAAAAAAAATTCAGCCCATAAAAAAGTCTAAATAAACCAGTTAAGCAAACTATACTTTGCTGAAATCAGACAGCCTTTTGGATTTCTTTTACCTCACCCATCTGAGCAATCTGGTTGAGATATAAACCCTTTCCGGTACTTTACCAAAGACATTGATAAAATACATAAAAACAAGACTTTCAGAGTCCACTAGGTCAGTATCAAACACAAACAATGATCAAGTAAATTAGCATATTTTATACTATATAAAAAGTAGGAAGCAGCGGTAATGGTATGCAATGGACTAAATATCAGGCACATGATTGCAAAGCTTTGAAGCAGTTAAATTGGATATTTAGTCACTTATCCAAATATTTTATATACCATAATTAAAGCCATAATTAAAGATAACGAACAAAACTCTATAGCAAAACGTTATAAACAATGAATATAGATTTAAAGGTCCAGCAGTGCTGATCACACATAATATTTATAAATAACTATTCCATAGTCCACAAAATATTTCACATCATGGGCCAGCCACAACTTGTAATTCAGGCAATGGCAAGCAAAATCTTTTATTTTATATTAATAAAGAGTAGTAACTAGGGAGAAGGCTCTGTGGAGAACAGAAGCTCTCTAGTATAGTCGTTATCTAAGCACTCCATCAGTTCTTGCAGTATATGCAGCGTGACCCCGAGGGAGCTGGTATAGAGGATGGGAATTGGTGGTGGCCCTGATGTAATATTGTAGTGTCATGGTGTCCTACCTCAGGGTAGGAGAACCCCATAGCTCCTTGAGGTCTGTTGCGGTGAAAGTTATAGTACTGAAGAATGAGGCCAGAGTTAAATGTAACAAAGTCATTTTACTAAGTGCAACATATAACTTTAAACACATACAGCAGCATCTAAGGAGGTATGGTGGCATATTGGATGGCTGCAGTTCTGCACTTAGATGATACTAGCCAAGTAGCCCTCTTGTGATGGATGTCTCAGCAATAGTCCCTCACCTCACCGCAGTGTCTTTATTGTATTTCTGGAGAATTGGTGCTCAACAAGCTACTTCACAACTCTCTGGCAGTTTCTTGAGAATTGGTACTCTACAAGCTACTTCCCAACTTTCTGGCAGAAAAGAGATATCTGGACCCTGACTCTCAGATACAGTTCTAGAGTAGGTGCTTTATTAACTACTTCCCTACATCCCCACTATCAGGACAGGACTTCTCACATCCCCTCTCTGGCCTCCACACTCCTCGACTAACTACTGTAGACTTTCCCCATGTGGCAGGAAGTTGGACCAGCCCTCTCTACCAGAAGGGATGGATCAGAATGGTTAACTCTGTTACAAGCAGCCATTGCCAACCATTAAACCATTACTTCCCCTGCTGAATAAAATGTCATGCTACTTCTCACATTACACACAGTAGCATTGCATTGAAATACACATATAAATGCAGCCATTAAGGAATCCAATAGTAGTACCTTCAGGTCATACATTTTTAGTGTATGGCACTGGCAACCAATATCTAGTTGCTTTGTCCCTACACTGCGTTACTTGTGTATCATGTTTTCTAAATGTCCCCAAGCGTGTTAGTGATGTATTTCTAATTTATTAAAATATGTTAAAGTAAAAGCAGAACAGCTGTTCTGTATACTTTCCTTCATTGTGATAACCGATTAGCATTAAATGCCTACTTATACCAATTAAATGTGAATCCTAAGCAAGACAACATCAAGTCAAAGCTGGAAAAATGCACCCCTTTCATTTCTCACACCCTCCAGTATGCCAGTTTCCCATCGTTTGAGAATTTATTTTTTAGCGCCTGAGTGCCTCTGATCCAGTACTTGGTGGACTAGTCCTTTCAGTCCTGTGGTTTACTGATTTGATCATTAGCACCGACTCAGTATACTTATCTCTAGTCCAGTGGTCAGGTGACCTGTTTCTGCTACTATCATTAGACAGTTGATATTGAAATGAGTAGAGCTCCACATTAGGGAATGAATGGGTGAGAAGACAGTCCTACCTTGCCAATGATGTTGGTATGATAAGAGTCAAAATCACTTTCATAAGCAAAAGTCAAAACAGAAATGAATAGTTACAGTATAATGACAAATATTCAGGGTACTCATTGAAGCATGCCTTAATAAGGGATGCATTTTAAAATTTCGATGTAGCAAAGAAATCCCCAATATTCTGAATGATTCCTGACTCAATAATCTATACTTACAAAGTTTTGCGACTTCTTTGCTGTATGTTAGCAAGTGGTTTTTGACCTTATAACATTACATTCACTTTTCTCAATGTAGGCAATGCTTTAGTACAGGGCTGGCCAACCTGCGGCTCTCCAGCTGTTGCAAAACTACAACTCCCAGCATGCCCAGTCTGCCTACAGCTATCATCCTACAGCAGGGCATGGTGGGAGTTGTAGTTTTACAACAGCTGGAGAGCCGCAGGTTGGCCAGCCCTGCTTTAGTAAGTGTCCATGGCAACAAGCGAACAACAAAGCTGATGAAGACAAAAAGGCTGAATGTTCACTGCAATATCCACAGTTTATTACAATACATAACACTTCTCCGTTCTTAAGGTGCCCATACATATTAGATAAATCTGCCAATTTTGATAGGAACGACCAAGCACCTAATACTGTATATATGGGTGTGTTTGTACTTTTCCCAATGGCACATGTAAGGGGAAATAAGCGCCAGGCATGTTGGATTTAACATGCCAGATTCATTGTTCTCAAGAAAGATATGCTATCCCCAGAGGTGTCTGGCAGCAGCTTACGCCCCCTACTTATTGAGAATATACTGTATGCACACTCAGTCAAATTGAGCATGCAAGCATGTGGTGGATCAGTGGGCACATTACTATCTATCGTATGTCCCCTAGATGCATCACCTTAAATACATTTTTGTAGCATGCAGCATTCGTCACTTAATTATAAATACTGATCTAATACAGAGGTGGAATGGAATAACAGGAAGGATAAGCATACTAAAAACAGAATTAATATAAATGCCCAAGTTGATTTCCTTTTAGCATTGCATACTCATTGGCATTCTCTGAACTGAACCAACCACTGTGGGTTACATTAACCTTGTACCACAATCCAATACTGCTATTTCTCCAAGAAGAAGCACAGCAGAGCGGAACTCCTGAATGTAATGTGGAGGGAGCCTAATCTAGATGTCATAATTAGATAATATATAAATCGAATCCTCTATCCTTTGAGGAGAATGACTTTTAAGCTACGCTTATGAATTACAATGGGCAGTTAATATACAACATTGCCAAAAATTAGGCTGTGGGTATGAATTTGCTATGTTATTGGTTTTATACTTAATTGCTGGTTATATAGACTACAATGTCAGGCAACTTGCATGTTTTACAATTTATGCCTATAGCCTATGGAGAAATTAAACTTAAAGGGAACCTGTCATCTCCGAAATCCCCCCTGAACTAGAGTAAGTGTTGTATAGTGTAAGTGATGCTGAATCCGAATATGTAAGTTTTATCTTCATAATCACTTCCATTCTGACGCTGTGCTCCCACAAACCTGCAGTAAAATGCACTCACTGGACTCTTCTTTGAGTCCTCTCCATTATGTGAGTGAGCACCGGAGTCCACTGAGTGCATTTTACTTCTGGTTTGTGGGAGCACAGTGTCGGAATGGAAGTGAGTATGAAGATAAAACTTACATATTCGGATTCAGCATCACTTACACTATACATCTCTTACTCTAGTTCAGGGGGGGTTTCGGAGATGACATGTTCCCTTTAAAGGGGTTGTCTGGGTTGGGATATTGATGACCTATCCTCATCATAGGTCATCAATATCAGTTCAGCAGGGTTCGACTCCGAGCACCCCCACCAGCTTGCTCTTGACATTGCGGCAACGAGCAGTGTAATTACAGCTCCTCTGTCCCATGCACTTGAATGGGAAGGAGCAGTTCAAGTTACGCTCCATACCATTCAAGTGATATTGCAGCAGTGAGCAAGTAAACACTAAAAAGAAATCATTGCTTGAATGAGCGCCACAGTCTCTACAAACAACTGATAGGCTGGAGTAGCGTGAGTCAGATCCCCGCCGATCTGATACTGATGACTTATCCTAAGGATAGGTGGCAGGTCATCAATATGCAAAATTAAACAATTTTTTTAAGTCAATATTTTTTGTCAACTCTGATCTTTGTCTTATAGGATCTCACAGGGGTCAGATTGTCTATGTGTGTAGTTCACAGTAATTGTCTTTCTAGCCAATAAACGCAACTGTGATTTTAAAGTGTAACTGTTGTTTCAGAATAAGCCACTATGGGTGTACTGTACATAAGGAATAACACTATTTCTGGCCATTATATGACTTGTATCTAGCATTTTGTAGCATATTTGTCCATCTGCAGTCTGTCTGGAATTCTAAATTTTTCCAAGCTTGTGGGTGGAGAGTAGCTAGAATCATTTCTGCCAAGATAGACTAAATACTCATGAAGAAACAGGAGATTTGTGAGGGGTATTCCCATCTCACAAATGTAGTTTGTATAGTTAGATATAGCCATACCAATATTATTACTAATAGAATGTATTTATATAAAATGTACCATTTAGAAGATTTAACTATTTCTATATCCATTGTCCCACACACATCAGTCAGGCCATTGCCCCTAGATACAGTCACCACGGCCATATAGTAGTGGTGGCCGGCTTGCTCTTGTTCAAACCCGCTCTGAGGTAACTGCTGTATTGTGAGTGCACATTACATGAGCATGAGCAGACACATCTTAGGGTTGTAGTATTTTTGTCTGCGCTTCCAAAACACAGAGAAATGGATCCTGTTCCAAGATCAGTTCATCTCTACTGAGCAGGATCCGTTTATAAAGTCTTCGTTTTGGACGGATCCTGACCATTGCGTTTTGGACCGGTAGCGTCCAAAACGCAGATGTGAAAGTACCCTAAGATGTGTCTCCACATGCTCATGTAATGTGCGTTCACAATACAGCAGTTACCTCAGAGCGGGTTTGAACAAGAGCATGCTGACCACCTCTACTACATGGCCGCGGTGACCGTAACCAGGGGCAACAGCCTGACTGATGTGTGTGGGACAATGGATATACAAATAGGAAAATCTTCTAAACGGTACATTTTATATAAATACATTCTATTAGTAATAATATTGGTATGGCTATATCTAACTATACAAACTACATTTGTGAGATGGGAATACCCCTTTAACTCTCTGTGGCAAATCTTCAGAAGCAGTAATAGAGCACATTACATAGCAGAACTAAGCAGTTTGCCGCAAAATCTAGGTGTGAAATTAGACAGTAAATCACTCTGTGTCAGTCTATCTGCAGCAGCTCCTCCCGTCTTCTCCTCCACTGCCTACGATCTCCATGGTTTACTATGTAATCTGATCCTTCAGTGACTAGGCAGCATCTTCACTGAAGATGAATTTGAGCATCAAGGATCCTTTAAGGAAGAGTCTGAACAGAGATAGAAGCATTTTTTCTCTAATGTGATATATTACAAAGTTTCTTATATTCACCTATACTATTCATTTATAGAAAAAAATTAACAGCTACTCTAAAAAGCTAGATGTCAGACTATACCAGTTGTGCAGAACAACCACTCTGTTATTCTAACTTGTACCACTTCACCTCTTCGCCCTTTTTACCTGACTTGCACAAATTTATTGTTGCTCAAAACAGTGCTACTCTAAATAACTGTAAAAAAATACCTTTTAAATGCAAATTCTGAGTTCTGAGTATGTGATTTTAGCTAAATATCTTTGGTATTCTGTCTTTCAGCAGATGTTTTTTATTGTTCAGATGACTTGAAACTTTGAATGATATGAAATATGATTTATAAAAAAAGAATATGTGTGGGTGGATCAAGAACAGAAGAAGCATTTAAGCCTTTCTGTAAACAGCACAGACAACACAGGCCAAAAAGCTGAAAAGAATAGGAGATCAATGTCAGCTGCAGATGATAACCTTTATTGACTCTTTTCATTTGCTTTTACCTTTTATTTATTGCCTTTAATGTATCCTAAATATAAAATTCTTTAATGTGACACATTTTGCTAAGCATTGTTTAATCAAATAAACCACTATTGTAAAACACTTTCTTTTTCAGCTTTCTTTGGTCTATAGTTGCCCTGTTAACTTTGGTTGGGTAATATCTGTACCTCTTCACCAGGCAGCCACATTTTTCACAGTATGCCTCTTTTATAATGCATTGTTACACCATAGAAATACAAAAATAACAATGCAATAAAATAGATTAAAAATTGATATAATTCCTTCATAAGTAGAGTTTTGCTAAAAATATCAGCAATAACATTAGGCAGTTAAACTGCATGTGTGATGTAAGACAGTAGTTATGAGTCGTGTTGATCAAATCGAAGTGAAACAAATTGATTTTGATCCTAATTTCAGGGAAACTTCGATTTGCTATGAATCCGAATTTCCTCTCACTTTGTGGTAACGAATCGTCTTTTTTCCTAAAATGAAGGCTACACGTGTCACAAAGTGAAAGTAAGAAGCCAGAGAATGCAATATGACTCATAATGCCATGCAGCTATCCAATCAGCAGATATACACCTGAAATACACCTAATTTAGTCATATTTCAGTATAATAAATGACCCCATGGAGTGTCACCATAACGTGGCCTGGGAAAACCGTGGCATTAATGTATTGGTAGAGACTAATGCCGCAATTGCTGCATCTTTCAGCAGCCCATACGCCTTTTTCAGCAGTCAGGGCTCCTCAACCTTAGCAGAAGGAAGCTGTCATTCTTTCCCTTTGTTTATTGCTCCTGATACTTCTCCTCTTCACGTGTTTCACCAGCAATCGATCACCAAGGCGATTCCAAGAAGTCAACAGTATGTGTGCACTCAAAAACGCCACAGAAGCTGAAAATGCACCTGGCCTAATACACCTGCTAATACTCAGGGGCGTAACTACCATAGCGGCAGACTATGCGACTGCTATGGGGCCCAGGGCAAGAGGGGGTCTTAGTTGGGATTTTCTCCTCTTCTACTGGAGGTGACAACTTGGTCAGGATTCTACCCTGTAGGGACAACTTTTAGCAAATGAGGCAGTGGAAAAAATAGCCCAAGGGTCATTGAAAAGGGGCTAGGCAGAAACCCTTCTGCCCTATGTGGGGGGCTTGGCTTGATCCTTGCTGTGGGGCCCTTACTCCTCTATGTATGCCACTGCTAGTACTACAGTACCTTCCTTTCCATATCATAGACTCTGAATATTCCAGAGAACTGATGGCTTGTGCCCAACAAAGTGGAGAGTGCCAAGCCATCATTACTTTTCTAAAAAAAAGCTGTACCAGCCCTGCACACATATGTTGAGCAGCAGGTGGGCCAGTCATTGAACCTGTCGGTGTCTGGTACAGTTCATGCTAGTGCTGACGTGTGGAGCTGTAACTATGACCAAGGACAATATATATCCTCTAAAGCCCACTGGGTAAATGTGGCTCTGGCCCAGGCACACCAGTGTTAAGGGGCACTCAATCAGTCCTCTCGGGGTTCAGTCAGTCACTCCAAATTATTATTAGCATGTGTGCACAGAAATGAAGAACAGTAGACAGACACAATGTTCAGTATCAAGTTCTCAGCTCATGCTCTCCCCGCCTGCTTCTGTAGCCTCTGAACTTCCTTTATTTATACACACACATTTATACAGAAAAGGTAAAGGGTGTAAGCATGCAAATAGCAAACTACATATGCATCATTCATGTACTGGTGTAGACTTCTGATTGGAGAGAAGTTCTATACCGTCCTGCATCACTATAAAGGTGTGACTTGTCTAGGTGCGGCTCAGGGTACAGGCGCCATTGTGGACTTGTTGCATCAGCCAAAATATATATATATATATATATATATATATATATATATTACGCAAGCTTTATAAAAGGTTACAAAGTATAAAGGTACATTGCTCTTGTCTTGTCACATCAATCGGGACGTTTCGTCCGCGTCATTCAGGAGACGTAGGAAACTCAGGATTTGCAGATGATAGAATACATTACATCAGGACCATATAACTCAACACCAGCAACTTGTCCAGGTGATGGCAATGCCGTCTCAACATTGTAATCATGGGATTCCTGCACCAATGTCCTCCTCTATCTTCTCATCCTCCACCTTGTCCTCAGCCTCCACTGCAAAGTTCAGAGTAATCCTCCAGCATACCTCCTATGCAAAGCATGGCATTGTCATGCGGTTCTGCAACTGGTTAACCTGAGTGAACGAAGTCACCGCAAGGAGGAACTGTTTGCATAATTTACCAAGAAATTAAATCCTGGCTTTCTCCACACCAACTGGAAATAGGAACCATATTCATCGATAAGGGGAAGAACATTCTGCCTGTGCTGCATTAGGGAGGGCAGTACCATGTGCCCTGTATGGCACACATCTTCAATCTTATTGTCACCTGGTTCCTTAAGTCTTCCACCCAACAAGTCTTCCAAGATGTCTTGAAAATGTCAGGGAAACTGTGCATGCACTCTTACCGTGCAAAACACGCCTTACTTAAGCTTCAAAAGAAGAATAGTGTTCTTCTACATTTTCTTATATAAAAGGTTTTCACACATTAGAACTCCATGTTCCACATGTTGGACTTACTGTATGAGCAGAAAAAACCCATGATCGATTTCTTGATGATGCAGATGGACATGACTACTCCCCGGTGTGACTTTGACATTAAACAGTGGCAGCTCACCTGCCTTTTGTTCAGGCCCTTTGAGGAGGCCACTTTGTCAGCCACCAGGACTATGAGATGAATGATGTTATTCCACTCAGGACTAGGAGTAGGACACACCCTAAAATTCTATACAGAACTAGGTGGTTTATCTGCCCAAGCGACAGGAGAGGTGCAGGAGAAGCTGGAGGAGCTAGAGAGCGATGACAAAGACGACGCATATGACCCCAACAGACCATGGCAGTATGCAGTGGAGCTGAAGGCAGGGAGTCCCAGCCATTCAATTGCGCAAATGGCCTGATGCATGCTGAGGTGCTTTCGTAGCGACAGCTGCATTATCACAATTCGGCAGAGAGATGACTACTGGCTCTCCACAATGTAGGACCCTGTCTAAAATGGGAGCCTTTTTTACACCTTCTGAGAGGGATAAATAACTGCACTACAGGGATCAGAGCGTGTGTTTTTGATTTATATCTTGCAACACCTGCTCTCTGACATATTTTTTTTTTTAAGTTTTGAAAACCACTTTAAAGCGGTTATTGGGGAAAATCAAAAGTTATCTTCTTGTTGCTTACAAATAAAATTTAATAAAACTTTTAAAAAATATACATTTATTCTTAATAAACTAATTGTTGGACGTCCACTTTATCTGTTTCATTTTACCTAGAACATTAATCAGAAATATTTGAATTTGTGATATAACAAATATATACTACAGTTTAGTACAAGAAAATGCATTAGGAAATACATTATTGCGATTTTATTTATTGTCTTTTTTTCTTGCTCTCCAAATGCAAAGAGGCCCAAATGTGTTGTAATGAAGTAAATTTAGCTCAGACAGTAATTTCTTATTGAGTGATTATAGTCAGACAGCCATATGGTGATAATTAAGTAGTGACCCACATTTGAAGCTGCAAATAATTTCTTGACATCTTTTTTCACATTAGATATCACTAAACTGACATATATTTGAAGTTATGCTTTACTCTCTGACTTATATTTGTCATTACATTTCCACTAATGGCATTAACTGGAAGCTAAATCCCAATGAGAAGAAAGAGACAGGCTTATAGCCACATTACAACTAGTAATAAAAATTGGACAATAAGTAAAGTCTTGTCAAAGTTATAGTGCCATACATACCACCATAATGAGGCAATGAGTGCTAATTTGCATAGAATTGAACGTGAGTCATAATACACATCACCACAATGAATATGTAATCAAGCGGTTGTCCTAAATTTGCATAATTGCTTCCGAAACTGTCAATATCGTTATTTTCTTATAAAAAGATCCTTATACTCTGACGTTTTCTGATAAATTGACCTGTAAAGCAGCACTATGAACAAAATAAAGGAACCCAACTTATACAACAGCCATAACATTACATCTGACAGGTGACGTGAATAAAATTGATTATCTTATGACAATGGCACCTGTCAAGGAGTTGACTATATTAGGCAACCAATCTGTCAGCTCTTCAAGTTAATGTGTTGGAAGTTAGAAAAATGATCATGCATATGGATCTGAATGACTTTAGCAAAGATCAAATTGTGATGGCTAGGCAACTTGGTTCAAAACAGCAGGTTTTCCAGTATGCAGTAGTTAGTACTCATCAAAGTGCTCTAAAGCAAGACAACTGGTGATCTAGCAACAGGGTCACTGGCACCCAAAGCTCATTGATGCATATAGGCGAAAAGGCTAGCCAACTTGGTCCAATCACACAGAAAAACTACCGTACAAACTGCTAAAATCCACTTTATTTATTTGTCCACTTTATTTATATTGATGACCTATCCTCAGGATAGGTCCTCAATATCTGATTGGCGTGAGTTCGACACCCCAATGATCAGCTGTTTGAAGAGCAGGCTGCACTTGTATGAACACTGCCTTCTCTTCATTGTTTACCTGCTCGTCTTCACAACTGCAGCAGTAGCAATGTAATTATATCTCAGCTGTCCCATTCACTTCAATGGGACAGCTTCTTCCTATTCAAGTGACTAGGGCAGATTGTCCCATTGAAGTGAATGGGATGGCTTAGATGTAATTACACCTGTTCATTGCTTCGATACACTCATACAAGTGTTGCTTTCTCTTCAAACAGCTGATCGGCGGGGGTGATGGAAGTCAGACCCTCACCGATTGGATATTGATAACCTATCCTGAAGACACGTCATCAATATAAATGAAGCGGACAACCACTTTAATGCTGGCTATATTGTGTAGCTGCAGACAGATGACTATGTTGTGTAGCTGCAGACAGGTGAGAGTATCCATGGACACCACCATCCACCAGCAAAAGTGCCTTCAATAGGCATGTCAATAAAAGAACTGCATCATGTGTGTTTTAGTAAGTTCACTAAAAGAGTTCAAGAGGGGCCTGGATGCATTTCTGGAGGGTAATAATATTACAGGTTATAGTTACTAGAGAGGGGTTGTTGATCCAGGGAGTAATTCTGATTGCTTGACTGGAGTCGGGAAGGAATTTTTTTTCCCTAAAGTGGGGAAAATTGGCTTCTACCTCACAGGGGTTTTTTGCCTTCCTCTGGATCAACTTGTAAGATGAAAGGCCGAACTGGATGGAGAGATGTCTTTTTTCGGCCTTATAAACTATGTTACTATGTTACTTATATGTTACTATGTTACTGACATCCTGAATGTATATTAATGTTGAGCGAATCAAAGTTAACAAAGTTGACTTCAATCTGAATTTCTCGAAAAATTGGATTTGTCACCAATCCGAATTTGCTTGCACTTCAGGGTAATTAATACATTTTTTCCTTAAAAAGCGCTAACAAACAAACAAAAAAAAATATATTCACCTCATGCATTTGCTTGCAGAGAGGCTGTTGAGGCCATCTTGAATGCGGCATATGAGGAGTTCAATGACGGTGGGCGGTGCAATCGCTGTTCCTTATCATTCTGCCTGCTACATATAATGGAATGCGATTCGTGACAAAGTAATTCTTAACAAATCACATTTTTTTGTGAACTTTGGTGCAGCAGCCAAATCTAATTTTTGATAACTTCGCTCATCTCTAATGTATATCTTGAGATGATAAACAAATATAAAAAAAAATAAAATATATATAATGTACGGCCATAGGCTTTCATATTACAAAGCATACTGTATATGTTTAACATAAATATTATGAACCTGGACATATCCACATTTTCACCCAGGCAGCCCCCTGATATCAACATTATACCATTGGTATCTGTGTTATAATAACACACTGCTGAGCAGAGGCTTCCACCCAGGGGCGGAGGGGGACCCTTTCTTACCGGCGGCAGGGAGAGATGAGTGCTTCCATTTTGGAAGCACTCATCTCTATATTCATCTGTATCGCCGTCCTTAGATGGATAATGCGGGGCAAGGGAGGGAGAGGCGTGTCCCTTCCCCGTTCCTCTGATAGGCTGCAGGCACTAGGCCTGTAACCTATCAGAGGCCGGCACAGGCGGCGCGATGACGTCATCGCGCCGCCTGAGCTGTACAGCGTGGGACACAGGCTGGAAGAGGCTTGCATCGCGTCGCTGACAGAGGCAAGGACGTAAGTGTTCATTTTTTTCATTTAAGTTGGCACACAGTGGGGCCACTATGGAGGAGGAGCACTATGAGGGCGCTATGGAGGAGGAGCACAATGGGGGCACTTTGGAGGAGGAACACAATGGGGGCCACTATGGAGGAGGAGCACTATGGGGGCACAATGGGGGCACTATGGACGAGGAACACTATGGGGGCCACTATGGAGGAGGAACACTATGGGGGCCACTATGGAGGAGGAGCACTATGGGGGCACAATGGAGGAGAAGCACAATGGGGGCACTATGGAGGAGGAGCACAATGGGGGCTCTGTGGATGAGAAGCACTATGGGGGCCACTATGGAGGAGGAGCACTATGAGGGCACTATGGAGGAGGAGCACAATGGGGGCACTATGGAGGAGGAGCACAATGGGGGCACTATGGAGGAGGAGCACTATGGGGGGCCACTAAGGAGGAGGAGCACTATGGGGGCACTATGGAGGAGGAGCACTATGGGGGCCACTATGGAGGAGGAGAACTATGGGGGCACTATGGAGGGCACTATGGAGGAAGAGCACAATGGAGGCACTATGGAGGAGGAGCACAATGAAGGCACTATCTAGGAGGAGCACTACGGGGGGCCCTATCATATATACTGGCTCACATGGGGGGCACTATTGAGGAGGAGGAGCATTATGGGGGGCACTCTGGAGGAGGAGGACCACTATGGGGGCCATATCATATATACTGGCTCACATGGGGGGCACTATGGAGAAGGGGGGGAGAGGAGCACTATTGGGGTCATTGTATAGGGGCACTAAGGGGTTTTTTGGGCACACAGTAGGGGGCATTGGCACACATTATGAGGGCACTATGGGGACATTGGCTGGCTGGGGGCACTAATTATTTCTATTGTTGGGACTTTGGGGAGCACTATTACGGTGGGGGGCACAGTTTCAGCTTAGTACAGTTATTTTTGGGGAACATTTTGGTTATAATTTAGTGTCAGGGACACTATTTCCTGGGCGCAGTTATTTTTTAGGGCACTGTGTGCCAATAATTACTGAAGGCGGTAGTATTTGAGGGGGACTGTTTCTGCAGTATAGTTTTGGGGAGCACAGCGGGCACAGTATTGGGGGTGGCAGGATGAGGAGTTCAAGAAGGTGGGAGAATGATGGAAAAGTAGGAAACTAAGATGTCTATTTGTCAAACTCCACAGAGAGAAGAGATGGCTGGAAGAAATCATCATGGCGGTCTGGTCTGAAAGGAGAAGATGAGGACAGAGAACATCTACATCTAAGAAGACGTCACTGGATGTAAGAGGTATGAGGCGCTGTATTATACTGGATGTAAGAGGTATGAGGCACTGTATTATACTGGATGTTAGAGATATGGGGCGCTGTATTATACTGGATCTAAGAGGTATGAGGCGCTGTATTATACTGGATGTAAGAGGTATGAGGCGCTGTATTATACTGGATGTAAGAGGTATGAGGCGCTGTATTATACTGGATGTAAGAGGTATGGGGCGCTGTATTATACTGGATGTAAGAGGTATGAGGCGCTGTATTATACTGGATGTAAGAGGTATTGGGCGCTGTATTATACTGGATCTAAGAGGTATGAGGCGCTGTATTATACTGGATGTAAGAGGTATGGGGCGCTGTATTACACTGGATGTAAGAGGTATGGGGCGCTGTATTATACTGGATGTAAGAGGTATGTGGCGCTGTATTATACTGGATGTACGAGGTATGAGGCCCTGTATTATACTGGATGTACGAGGTATGTGGACCTGTATTAGGCTACTTTCACATTTGAGTTAGTGATTCTGGCAGGCTGGTCCAGCAGAGAACAGCCTTCTGGAATTCACTGGCTCCTACACTGCTGGATGCAGAATGCCCGCCGGCCCCATTAATTATAATGGGGTCAGGTAGAGATCCGGCCACAATCTGGTAAAAATGCCGAGAATCAGCGGGACACAAACTGCTGCATGCCTGAGTTTGTGTCCAGCCAATTTCTTGCATTCTCTGCCGGATCAGGTGGCTGGAGTGTAGTGCTGCAGGCAGGGGCGTAGCTAAAAGCTCATGGGCCCTGGTGCAAGAGTTCAGCTTGGGCCCCCTTTCCCTCAGTACTTTGTATGTCTTATTATGCGGCACATGGGTCTTTGGACCCCCTCAGGCTCCTGGGCCCGGTAGCGACTGCTACCTCTGCACCCCCTATAGCTACGCCCCTGGCTGCAGGTGTGAAAGTAGCCTTACCCTGTATGTTATGTATTGCTGTATGTAATGTTAGGACACCTTAGGTTAGGTTGAGAATTTGGTTTGGGAAAGGCGGGGGGGGGGGGGGGGACACATTCCTTGCACAAGGGCCCTCTGCTGTCTGTGTCCGCCCCTGCTTCCACCTAGTAGTGTTCCTGGTGACGTCACTGGCTCTGATAGGCCTCTGCCTAGCAGTCTCTATGGTGAGCCAGGTACGTCATCAGATCTCTAGAAAAAGGCTTTTCCCTGCACGATTCAGTGAAGGGCAAAGGAGAGCATCAGAGCATTTCATGCCCCCATGGTCATATCAAGGAGGCTGCCTGGGTGAAAATGGGGATATGTCTGGGTTCAGCTCTGAACCTGAACAATCCCTTTTAATTTTCATTTTATACTGGATGGCTGTGACAGATGCCATCCATTGGCTGTTTGTCACCCAATAGCTCCCATGTTGAAAAGTTACATATTTTTTTTACTGGATGTCTCAGGACTATATTGAATTGGTATTATGACAAACAGTGTAAAGGTGCATTTAGCGGTATTTTGCGATGTCAGTGTTGCATCGTTTTTTTATATTTTGCGACCCATCAGCAAAATGGACAAGAATAGAACATGTTCTATCTTTTTTGTGGGGCTGCGGAATGGACGTATTGATGTGGACAGCATATGGTGTGCTGTCTGCATTTTTTGTGGACCCATTGAAATGAATGGTTCTGCATCCGATCCACAGAAATTGCAGATCAGGTGCAGGGTAAAAATATGGTTGTGTGAATGGGGCCTAATAATGCAATTTAAGAAGAATTAAGAGTGGGCACATCTGTAGATTAAATTTGAGTGGAATGGATGCAGTAAACTAATGCTATTCTCTAATAATGACCTGAGGCATAGAAGACAAGAGAAGTTACAATGAGATTCTGCATAGTAGTGAAATGACATGCAAAACACTATAAAATAAGAAAGGTAAATTACTGTATGCTAAAATCAAAACTGATGTCTCTTTTAATAACTACTTTAGTTGCCAAGTTTTCACCCAGAATGTTCATTCTAAATACAATTCAATACTCGGTAGGAATACAATTCTATCTTTGCAACGTAAAAATCAATGCAAAAAAGATCATTGATGAAAATTTGCTGCAAAAGCATCTTGGCATTTCCCTTCATTATACTTACACCTCCTCAGTCAATAAAGCATTAGACCTGGTTCCAAATAGAACTTTTGTGTACTTTTAAGTTGGAGTGTTTAGATTTTCCATTCATGATCACATTTCCTTGCTGAGGTGTCTTTTTTTCATAAAATCATATGTAGGTTTGGTTGCACAGATTTCATCAAGGCAATAGGGGAAATTTACTATGAATTCCTCTTACGTTACATGCATCACAATCATTAAAAGAATTTTGGCAAATGCCTAAATGTATGCCAACTGGAAGGTTCCCGCACATGGGCATGGGCTGTCATCATTTTTGTGAAAACAATGCTTGCACAAAAATGTTCAACTTTGTGATGCCAGAAAAATAGAATAAAACTAATAGTAGATTTCCCCAACATGTGATGGAACATTCAATTATTCTGTTTAATCCAGAATATGTTAAAAATGTGGGTATGGGCCAAAATGTATTTGGATGTGTGCAAAATAGATCAGTTTTACAGCTTTTTACATTAGGCCTTAAAGTGGTATTCCGTTGGGTACAAGTTATATCCTATACCCTATTACTGGTGGAACATCCACCAATCATGACAATGGGGGTCCCGTATCCCCTGCAGGCCCCTTGCAGCTCCGCGAAAAAGACAAAAGTGGCCGGTTGCACATGTTGCATTCATTTCCATGGGAGTCCAGCATGATTGATCTCTAATATTACAAGATATTAACAGACTGTGACCTATATACACTACGTACATTCAACTGACCTGTTCTGGCAGGTCTCATTATGCTAATACATAAAATGTGTTTGTGCGGTTTACAAAGATGAAACACTTTTTCCCTTTTTAATTGAATCCTTATGTTGCTGAAAAGAAGAATGTTTAAGCACATTTCTCAAGGAAAGCAATTGTCTTTTCATAGAAAGACACCAGGAAAGAGCTGATGATCTTAGCCATTTGGTTCCGGTGTAACACGGTGCACTTACAAGAGGTTACTTGCTACTGCTACAATACTTTGTGCAACTTTTATGCAATTTAATATACAATTTTACTAATGTGTTCTCTCAGCCTGTTCGCATGTACTGGCACATTTCATTCTCTCATTATATATTTTTTAATTTGGCAATATTTAAGCCCCCCTAATCAAGAATCTTGCATCAAACCATGAACCCCATGAGAAACCTCCATATGCCAAAGGTCAGTGCGCTCTTGGCATAGAAATGGACCAGAAAAGAGTATAGCTTAGCCAATCAGTACCACTGTGTCACAGTCCGTCATTCAAGAGCACACCAGCATATTGCCTAGGAACTTTTTTTGGCTAGCAAGCTGGAGTACGGTTCTCATAAAAGCAGGGGCAGATAGGCAATAGACCCTACAGGGAAATTTCCTGATGGGCCAATGCCTAGGGGACCACTCAAGCCCTCTTGATGGCCACTGGCCAGGTGCATAATGATCTGATGCTCAATGGCTGCAGGTTCCCTCCTAAACTTAATTGTATTACCGTCCTCATGGATGATGATATAGTTGAATACTGTGGTTAGGGCAGCCGGATTTTGTGCTGTCCTGTGGTATTTGGTTCTGCTTGGGTGGTATTCTGTACTGCACTACAGTATTGAAGGCCCTGCCTACTTCGGCTGTCCACACCTACTTGTTTTGGCCTGTCTTCTGTCACTTTGAACCCACCTACAACATGGGGACACTTTTAGTTTTTTTCCAGGTCCACTTTAAGTTCCCAATCCATCCCTGCCTAAAAGTGTCCCTCTGAGCACTGCATTGTAAGGGTTCATATATACTTACTATAATGGTGGAGCAGGGACATGAGCACAGACCACACACCACAGGAACAGTCCAACTGTGTGATCAGACAGCGGGGCTCATTGGGAATATGTCTGCAGATTATCAGTCCAGGCTTGGTTTGTAGCAGTGAAGGCCTACAGTACATACTGTATGTTCTCAAGAAGAATGAGACATGTGCAGAGGTATACATACCCCTTAAAGGCGTTTTCTGGGAATTTAGAAAATGAAAATACTTAAATATTACTTTATTGTAAATGCATTCTCAATTACCTTTCATTATTTATAATGGCTCGTTTTGTCTGGGGAGCAATCTTTAGGAGAAATAAAATGGCCGCCGTCCTATTAATACACACAAAAACTCTCCTAATCACACAGGGGGACAAGTTACTTCACAACACTGAGCTAAAGAGCTGCCTCATCCTCCTCTCTGCTCTGCTTGTCAGGGATTATGATCCTGAATAGATATTATAAGAACTTTAACTGAATCTCTGTGGTAATGGAGTTCATGAGGAGACATGAAGTACAGAGAGGAGGAACAGGACAAACTGTGGTAATGGAGACATTCATATCACCCACATCACCCCCACTTTCCTCTCTGTACTTCATGCCTCCTCATGAACTCCATTTCTACAGAGATTTAGCTGAAGATCATATTAAACTGTATTCAGGATAATAGAAGAAGATGAGACAGCTCTTTGGCTCACTGCCCTGAAGTACATGTCCTCCTGCGTGATTTTATTTCTCCTAATGATTGCTCCTTAGTAGAGATGAGCGAGCATGCTCGTCCGAGCTTGGTGCTCGTTCGAGTATTACGGTACTCGTAAGTGCTCGCTGCTCGGACGAGTATCTCGCCATGCTCGAAGAAATGGCATCTCCCGCATTTTGAATTTTTGGTCCCTTTAAACTCAGCCAATCACAAGCCAGGAGACTCTGCGGTACAGCATCACGTGGGGCCCTTACATGTCGATAGCAGGGGTTGGCTGGCCTGATCAGGTGACCCTGGAATATACTAGTGACTGCCCGCGGTGCTCAGCTCAGATGCTGTCTGGATGTCGGACAAAGCTGCTGCGTTTCAGGGAGAGTGTTAGGGCCTGGATTGAGTTCTCTGTTAGGCAGGAATCACCCACAAAGAACCTAACAGCCCTTCTAAGGGCTACAAGACATTTTTTTTGTCTCCTGGCTGGGCTGGCTGGCACTAGTAGTGCAGCTATCGCCATATATGGCCCTTTTTTTATTGTTTTATCTCAGTGATACAAATCCATTTCATACAGCAGTGTGGAACCATTCTGTGTGTCACAGTTCAGCTGTCCACAAACCACAATCCGTATTTTCTGTCCAGGTGACCCATACTGTACGTCACGTAATCAAATACGGTCTTTTGCTTTCACTGATACAGCTACATTAGAAAAATCTCTGTGCGACATTTGTCTGGGTTGCAGTCAAAATAGCCACAGTCAGCAGGGGCTGAGTTTGCTCTCTGATAGTTTCTGCACGTCACGTTAAAAAAAATATATATATATAAAAAATATTTTTTTTGTTGTTTTATCTCAGTGATACAAATCCATTTCATACAGCTGTGTGGAGCCATTCTGTGTGTCACAGTTTAGCTGTCCACTCACCACAAACCACACTCCGTATTTTCTGTCCAGGTGACACATTCTGTACGTCACTTAATTAAAAAAGGTCTTTTGCTGTCACTGATACAGCTACATTACAAAAAATCTCTGTGAGACATTTGTCTGGGTTGCAGTCAAAATAGCCACAGTCAGCAGGGGCTGAGTTTGCTCTCTGATAGTTTCTGCACGTCACATTAAAATAAAATATATATATAAAAAAAAATATAAAAAAAAAATATTAAAAAATATTTTTTTTGTTGTTTTATCTCAGTGATACAAATCCATTTCATACAGCTGTGTGGAACTATTCTGTGTGTCACAGTTCAGCTGTCCAGTCACCACAAACCACAATCCGTATTTTCTGTCCAGGTGACACATTCTGTACGTCACTTAATTAAAAAAGGTCTTTTGCTGTCACTGATACAGCTACATTACAAAAAATCTCTGTGAGACATTTGTCTGGGTTGCAGTCAAAATAGCCACAGTCAGCAGGGGCTGAGTTTGCTCTCTGATAGTTTCTGCACGTCACATTAAAATAATATATATATATAAAAAAAAATATAAAAAAAAATATTAAAAAATATTTTTTTTGTTGTTTTATCTCAGTGATACAAAAAAAAAGGTCTTTTGCTCTCACTTATACAGCTACATTACAAAAATCTCTGTGTGACATTTGTCTGGGTTTCAATTAAGCAGACCAAGTCTGCCTAATCTAATAGTTTCAGTGTAATTGCTCCATACTGCACGGTACGTAATAACATACGTAATTTAGCTCTAACTTATCCACCTATATACAAAGCACAATCCGTATTTTCTGTCCAGGTGACCCATTCTGTACGTCACTTAATTAAAAAAGGTCTTTTGCTCTCACTTATATAGCTACATTACAAAAATCTCTCTGCGACATTTGTTTGGGTTGCACTTAAGCAGACCAAGTCTGCCTAATCTAATAGTTTCAGTGTAATTGCTCCATACTGCATGGTACGTAATAACATACATAATTAAGCTCTAACTTATCGACCTATATATTTTCTTATTCAGATTGAACAAGTTTGTGGGTTTCAGTACAGCAGGCCCATTTACTTTTATTTTTTTATATAATACACTTATATACAGAAAATGTTGAACCCTAGGGCTAAGGGTCGAGGACGAGGGAGTGGACGTGGGCATTCAATTACTGCAGGGGGCAGAGGCCGTGGTCCTGGGCAGGGTGAGACAGTACCTGCTGATGAGCGAGCAGGGGAACGCCGCAGAGCTACACTCCCTAGCTTCCTGTCCCAACTTACAGGGACACGTGGTAGAGGACTGTTGAATCCACAACAGTGCGAACAGCTGATGTCGTGGATTGCGGACAATGCTTCAAGTAATTTGTCCACCAGTCAGTCTTCCACGCAGCCCACCCACGTTACCCAAGGGAGCACTCCTCTGGCTCCTCCACCTAAACCTCCTTCCCCCAGCCTGCCCCCTCCCAAGAAAATTTGGAATGCGATCCGGCATACTCTCAGGAACTGTTTTCTGGACCCTTCCCAGAGTCACAAACCACTTCTCAGGTTGCTGCTGACCTCGTTCCCGATGCCCAAGTTTTCCAACTGTCGCAGTCTGTGGGTGATGATGATGATGACAATGTTGACTTAGTGGAAGAAGTGTGTAAAGAGGTTTCAGACGATGAGGAGACACGATTGTCAGACAGTGGTGAACTTGTTGTCAGGGCAGGAAGTCCGAGGGGGGAGCAGACTAAGGAATCGGAGGATGACGAGGTGACTGACCCAAGCTGGGTTGATAAGCCGAGTGAAGACAGTGCTTCTGAGGTGGAGGCGAGTGCTGCTCCAGAACAGGTTGAAAGAGGCAGTGGTGTGGCCAGAGGGAGAAGCAGGGCCAGAGCTGGTGCATCAGAAGCAACTGTTTCACGTAGTGAAGTTCACGTGGCGAGGCCTAGATGTTCGCAAGTCTGGAGGTTCTTTAAAGAAAGTGAGGATGACCGACGGACTGTGGTGTGCAACCTGTGCCACACCAGGATCAGCAGGGGTGCCACCACTACTAGCCTAACCACCACCAGCATGCGCAGGCATATGAGTGCTAAACACCCCACTCAATGGAACCAAGGCCGTTCACCTCCTGCGGGTCACACCACTACTCCTTCCCCTGTGTCACTCGCTGCCTCTGCTAGTCAACCCCCTGCCCAGGACCCCGGCACGAGCGCCTCCCACCGGAAAACCACACCTTCACCTCCACGATCCTCCACAGCATCCACCAATGTGTCCTAGCGCAGCGTTCAGCTGTCTTTACAGCAGACGCTGGAGCGCAAGAGGAAATACAGTTCCACCCACCCACATGCCCAAGCCCTCAACGTCCACATCTCCAAATTGCTGAGCCTGGAGATGCTGCCCTATAGGCTGGTAGAGACCCAGGCCTTTCGCAATCTCATGGCGCTGGCTGCCCCTCGGTATTCGGTCCCCAGCCGCCACTATTTTTCCTGATGTGCCGTCCCATCCCTACACCAGCACGTGTCACAGAACATCATCAGTGCCCTGACCAATGCTGTTTCTGAGAAGGTCCACCTAACCATGGACACGTGGACAAGTGCTGCCGGGCAGGGACACTATATATCACTGACGGCACATTGGGTTAACTTGGTGGAGGCTGGGACCGAGTCTGACCCTGCGGCCGCTCATGTACTGCCCATACCGAGGATTGCGGGGCCTACCTCGGTCATGGTCTCTCAGACGTACTATGCCTCCTCCTCCGACTCCTCCTCCACCTCCTCCTCCGAATTACCATCCGTGGGCACGGCGCCTTCAGTCGGTAGCTCTAGGCGCAGCAGCAGTGCCATGGGTAAGCGCCAGCAGGCGGTGCTCAAACTGCTGAGCTTAGGTGACAAAAGGCACACCGCCCAAGAGCTGTTACAGGGCATCACGGCGCAGACCGATCTGTGGCTGGCACCGCTGAACCTCAAGCCAGGCATGGTTGTGTGTGACAACGGGCGTAACCTGGTGGTGGCTCTGCAACTCGGCAGACTGACACATGTGCCATGCCTGGCCCACGTGTTCAATCTCATAGTTCAGCGTTTCCTCAAGACATACCCCAATCTGTCTGATTTGCTCACCAAGGTGCTCCGCATCTGTGCGCATTTCCACAAGTCCACCACAGATGCTGCCACTCTCAGGGCAGCGCAGCATCGCCTACAACTGCCCGCTCACCGACTGTTGTGCGACGTGCCCACAAGATGGAATTCGACATTAAACATGTTATCCAGAGTTTACCAGCAGCGCAGAGCGATTGTAGACTGCCAGATGTCAACTTCCACCAGAACTGGTAGTCAGGTCAGTCAGATTCCTCAAGTCTACAATGAGGAGTGGACGTGGATGCCTGATATCTGCCAGGTATTGAGCAACTTTGAGGAGTCAACACAGATGGTCAGCGGCGATGCCGCCATTATCAGCCTCACCGTCCCGCTGCTTTGCCTGTTGAAAAACTCACTGCTCAGCATGAAGTCGGATGCTTTGCGCTTATCACAAGAGACGGTGGAGGAAGATACGTCGCTTGATAGCCAGAGCACCCTCCGGTCTGTTTCTCAGCGCGTATCGGAGGAAGGAGAGGAGGATGAGGAGGAAGAGGAGGAGAATGTCGGCGAGACAGAAGAGGGTACCAGTGCTCAGTCCTTAACTCTTGAGCGTGTATGGGCTGAAGAGGAGGACTTGGAGGAGGAGGAGGAAATGGAGAGTCAGGCCAGTGAGGAGAGGGAAATCTTGCGTGTTGGGATTCTGGCGCACATGGCAGACTTCATGTTAGGCTGCCTATCCCGTGACCCTCGAGTTAGAAGCATTTTTTCAAACACCGATTAATGAGTGTTCACTCTCCTGGACCCAAGGTACAAGCAGAACCTTTCCACTCTCATCCCTGTAGAGGAAAGGAGTATGAGAGTGAATCAATATCAACAGGCCCTGGTGCACAAGCTGAAACAATCCTTCCCATCTGACGCCACTAGCGGCAGAGGGCATGGTTCTGTGGGCCAAGTAGCGGGGGAGAGTAGGCGAGCAGGCAGCTTGTCCAGCACTGGCAGGAGAACGCTCTCCAAGGCCTTTGCCAGTTTTATATCACCCCAGCAAGACACTGTCACCTGTCCCCAATCTAGGCAGAGTAGGGGTGAGCTTTACAGAAAGATGGTGAGGGAGTTCCTAGCTGACCATACCAATGTCCGAACCGATCACTCTGCTCCATACAACTACTGGGTTTCAAAGCTGGACACGTGGCCTGAACTGGCGCTGTACGCCTTGGAGGTGCTGGCCTGCCCTGTCGCTAGCGTGTTGTCAGAGTGGGTATTCAGTGCAGCTGGTGGCATCATCACCGATAAGCGTACACGCCTGTCATCTGACAGCACTGACAGGCTGACACTTATTAAAATGAACAAAGCCTGGATGTCACCAGAATTCAAATCTCCTCCGGGGGAAAGCAGCTAAAGATTAACATTACTTATATATCCGATTCCTCTTCTCTACTCCTCCTACTCCTCCTTCTCCTTGTCGTCTTTGCCTAACGCTGAACCAAAAAATGCCATTTTTTTAGAGGTCCAACTGGTACTCTTTTACCACAATTTTTCCTGAGGTCCACCTACAGGCCCTCTCTCCAAACAATTTTTCCGGAGGTCCACCTACAGGCCCTCTCTCCAAACAATTTTTCCGGAGGTCCACCTACAGGCCCTCTCTGTAAACAATTTTTCCGGAGGTCCACCTACAGGCCCTCTCTCCAAACAATTTTTCCGGAGGTCCACCTACAGGCCCTCTCTCCAAACAATTTTTCCAGGGGGTCCACCAACAGGCCCTCTCTCCAAACAATTTTTCCGGAGGTCCACCTACAGGCCCTCTCTCCAAACAATTTTTCCGGAGGTCCACCTACAGGCCCTCTCTCTAAACAATTTTTCCGGAGGTTCACCTACAGGCCCTCTCTCCAAAAATTTTTCTTTGCACCTAGTTGGGTGCTTCCCTAACATGTGATGGGTATGTGCCTCACCTTTCTTGGTCTGGGTGAGCACAATTGCCATGAGGGTAACCACCAGGCTGTTGCCTGAGAATTTGGGGTAATGGTGGGATTAAGCAGCCTCAGAGGCATCCATGCATGCTGCCCCTGCTGTTTCCTGTCCATTTCCGTGGTGTTTCCATCATTTTCTGAGGTTTCCAGGTTTTCACCCAGCCTTCCCTAGGCAGAGCCTTGGTCCCCTGCAAAAATGCTCGAGTCTCCCATTGACTTCAATGGGGTTCGTTACTCGAAACGAGCACCCGAGCATCGGGAAAAGTTTGTCTTGAATAACGAGCACCCGAGCATTTTAGTGCTCGCTCATCTCTGCTCCTTAGACAAAATGAGCCATTATAACTAATGAGAGGTATTTATGAATATATTTATAAAAAAGTAATATTTAAGTATTTTCATTTTTCTAATTCCCGCAGAACCCCTTTAAAGTGGCACTGTACTTTGAACAAACTTTTGACTTGTCTTAGGGCCATATTAATATAGGGGTCTGAGCACTGAGACCTCACCGATCTTTAGAATAAGGGGAGACATGCACACTCATATTGCACTCTCTCTTCTTGTTGCCTGACAGGAAGTGAGATGGACTCAACAGTAAATCTATGGGCTCGTCTCACCCCATCTGATGCAGCAAGGAGAGAGAGAGTGCAATACCTGAGCACTTCTCTCCCATTGTTCTAGATATCAGTGGTGGTCTGAGCCCTGAGACTCCCAATAATATAAACTTTTCATATGTCCTTACAATGTATTAAATGTTTGTTCAATGCACAGGGCCACTTTGAAACAACTGTGGAAAATAAATAAAATTCATACAGTATATACTATTTGCATGTTGACAACTCTACTCTTCACCACAAATTAAATTGGAAAGACTTTTAAAAGTTCCCATAATCTTTGCTACTGTGTGACTATTTACCAGTATTTTCAGCGCTTAGTCTGCAGAACTGCTTGGGCATATACTAATGATGCCAGGACTTGGCTGGTATGGCACGTCACAATGTCTTGGCATAAAGCCTGATATCACAATAAAATTGCAGCTTAATTAAAAGAAAAATTACACTTGATTTTTTAAAATAATTAAAATTACCCACTAAACATGGCCCTACGTTATGAAATTACTGTAAAAGAACTAATCAAATCCTAACTAATCTGACATTACACTCTACATGTACAAAAGTTCAGAGTGACCTTCACAAGTAAAAATACATATATGTTTATGAGTTCTCCAGGGACGCTGAATAATTGAAATTGACAAGCACATAAATTACACAGCAATATTTCAAGAGTCTACGCCTTGGATTACTTTGACCAGTTTAACCGGAGAGTTTTTCTATGGTCTTCTGTTTTTTTTACTCATAACCGGGATGACACATTTCATTTAGACTGTCTGCCTGGTCAGAAGAGCAAACATACAGAAATATTGGCAGTAGTTTCTACCTTGTGAAATAATACATCTCTTTAAGTATTCGTGACTCTGCCATCCGTTGGGAAATGAGATTCATCTTTGAAATATCAGATAACTACATCTCTCCCATTAATGCTAATTACATTTAAATACACTGTAAAGCAACAACAAAATATGACTTTATGAGTGAGGAAAGCAACACAAATATCATCTAATGTACATCTCAAGGACGGTGCTCACTTAGCATATGGTGCATTTGATCAGTTAGCTTTTACCTCTAAAAAAATAAGCTCTCTAGCAATGCTTGTTGTTGTGCAAATGGCACATAATGATAATGACAATAAGGCTATGTCCATACAGGACGTAAACAGAGATGAGCATTTTTTTCTGAAATTAATAAAGAGTTCGATTTTGTCATTAGCTGTCAGATTAGATTTGGTCTAAATTACGGATGAGAAAATCGGTTGAGATTCGGTTTGTTTCAGAGTCACAACATTTTTCAAAAAGTTAGGTTTGGACCCAAATCGATTCTACCCAAATCAAAGTTGCTACAATTGCCCTGAAAATTGGTAGTTAACTCCCCTTGTCCCCTAGGACTCAGATATACAAGTGCATCTCAATAAATTAGAATATCATAAAAAAAGTTTTGTTTTCTTTCAGTAATTCAATTAAAAAAGTTAAACACGTATGTTATATAGAGTCATTACAAACAGAGTGAACTTTTTCAAGTGTTTATTTATGTTAATGTTGATGATTATGGCTTACAGCCAAGGAAAACCCAAAGTTCATTATGTCAGAAAATTAGAATAATTAACCCAAAACACCTGCAAAGGCTTCCTAAGCCTTTAAAAAGGTCCCTTAGTCTGGTTCGGTAGGCGACACAATCATGGGGAAGACTGCTGACTTGACAGATGTCCAGAAGGCTGTCATTGACACACTCCACAAGGAGGGTAAGCCACTAAAGAAGCTGGCTGTTCACAGAGGGCTGTATCAAAGCATATTAATGGAAAGTTGAGTTGAAGGAAAAAGGGTGGTAGAAAAAGGTGCACAAGCAACAGGCAGAACCGCAGCCTTGATGGGATTGTTAAGAAAAGGCCTTTCCTAAATTTGGGGGAGATTCACAAGGAGTGAACTGCTGCTGGAGTCAGTGCTTCAAGAGCAACCACACACAGACATATCCAGGACGTTGTCTACAAGTGTCGCATTCCATGTGTCAAGCCACTCATGACCAATAGACAACGCCAGAAGGATCTTTCCTGGGCCAAGGAGAAAAAGAAATGGACTGTTGCCAGGGGCGTAGCTAAAGGCTCATGGGCCCTGGTGCAAGAGTTCAGCTTGGGGCCCCCCCCTCCAGCGCTGGTTCACCTAGCTTTTCTGCCGGCCAAGTCAAAAATTGAAACCCCCTTCCATGCCAAATTCTCACCCTAACCTAACCTCCTAACATTACGTGTATCACTACAGAACATACAGGGTAAGGCTACATTCACACGACCCATTCACTTCAATGAGCACTGTGTGCTGTCCGCATCTGTATGTCCATTCCTATTTTTGTCCGTTTTGGGGACAAGGATAGGCATTGTTACAGTGGATCTGCAAAAAAAACGGATGCCATACGGAACATCATCCTTTTTTTGCGGATCCGCAATTTGCAGACTGCAAAACACAACGTTCATGTGAATGTAGCCTAATACAGCCCCATACCTCTTACATCCAGTGACGTCTCCTCGGATGTACATCTTCTCTTTCCTCATCTTCTCCTTTCAGCCCAGACGCCATTTTTCAGCCATTTCTTATCTCTGCAGTTAGACAGAAAAAAATCTTAGTTTACTACTTTTCCATCATCCTCCCATCTTCTGGACAAATCATCCTACACCCCCAGTACTGCTCCACTAGTACCACACAGATAGTGCCCTTCAATAATTATTGGCACACAGTGTCCTAAAATAACTGCGCCCAGCAAATAGTGTGAACATGACGTCCCCCAGAAATAACTGCGCTGATACTGTGCCAGGGTGCCCCCAAAGTCCCAACTAATAATTCTCTGCCAGAGTGCACTTGTTAGTAATAGTGCCCCCAACAGTACTAATGTCCCCACTGTGCCCCAGAAGTAATAATGCTTCCAATGTGCCAGTAAGAAATGCCCCAGTGCCAGTAAAAATGCCCCCAGTGCCAGTAAAAAATGCCCCCAAGTGCCAGTAAGAAATGCCCCCAAGTGCCAGTAAGAAATGTCCCCAGTGCCCCCATGTGCCAGTAAGAAATGTCCCCAGTGCCCCCATGTGCCAGTAAAAATGGCCCCAGTGCCAGTAAAAATGCCCCCGTGTCCCATGTGCCAGTAAAAATGCTCCCAGTGCCCCCATGTGCAAGTAAAAAATGCCCCCAGTGCCAGTAAAAATGCCCCCGTGTCCCATGTGCCAGTAAAAATGCCCCCAGTGCCAGTAAAATGCTCCCAGTGCCCCCATGTGCAAGTAAAAAATGCCCCCAGTGCCAGTAAAATGCTCCCAGTGCCCCCATGGGAATGCCCCCATTGCCAGTAAGAATGCCCCCAGTGCCCCCATGTGCCAGTAAAATGCCCCCAGTGCCCCCATGTGCCAGTAAAAGTGCCCCCAGTGCCCCCATGTGCCAGTAAAAATGCCCCCATGTGCCAGTAAAAATGCCCCCAGTGCCAGTAATATGCCCCCAGTGCCACCATATGCCAGTAAAAATGCCCCCAGTGCCAGTAAAATGCCCCCAGTGCCAGTAAAAGTGCCCCCAGTACCAGTAAAAAATGCACCCAGTGCCAGTAATATGCCCCCAGTGCCCCCATGTGCCAGTAAAAGTGCCCCCAGTGCCAGTAATATGCCCCCAGTGCCCCATGTGCCAGTAAAAATGCCCCCAGTGCCAGTAATATGCCCCCAGTGCCCCATGTGCCAGTAAAAGTGCCCCCAGTGCCCCCCATGTGCTAGTAAAAATGCCCCCATGTCCCCCAATAGAGCTCCGGTCCGTGCTACAATAAAAAAAAAACACTAATACTTACCTCCATGGAGCTGGCAGCGATGCGATGCAGGCCTCTTCCGGCCTGTGTCCCGCGCTGTACGGCTCAGGCGGCGCGATGACGTCATCGCGCCGCCTGAGCCGGCCTCTGATAGGCTACAGGCCCAGTGCCTGCAGCCTATCAGAGGAGCGGGCAGGGGAGACGCCTCTCCCTCCCCTGCCCCGCAGTAGAATACAGGCATCTGTATCGCCGTCCCGAGGACGGCGATACAGATGACTATGGAGATGAGCGCTTCCACAATGGAAGCGCTCATCTCCCTCTGCCCCACCGCCGCCCGCAACTGTCCGCAGGGCCGCACCGCACCTGGCTAATTGGCGGTGCGGCCCTGCAAGTGGCAAGGGGGGCCCTCGGGGCCCCCCTGGCTTAGGGGCCCGGTCGCAACTGCGACCGCTGCGACCCCTATAGCTACGCCACTGACTGTTGCTCAGTGGTCAAAGGTGTTGCTCTCAGATTAAAGTAAATTTTGCATTTCATTTGGAAATCAAGGTCCCAGGGTCTGGAGAAAGAGTGGAGAGACACTAAATCCAAGCTGCTTGAGGTCTAGTGTAGAGTTTCCACAATCAGTGATGGTTTGGGGAGCCATGTCATCTGCTGCTGTAGGTCCACTGTGTTTTATCAAGACCAAATTCAGTGCAGCCGTCTACCAGGAAATTTTAGAGCACGTCATGCTTTCCTCTGCCGACAA
Organism: Rhinella marina; assembly: GCA_900303285.1. Classification (NCBI taxonomy): domain Eukaryota; kingdom Metazoa; phylum Chordata; class Amphibia; order Anura; family Bufonidae; genus Rhinella; species Rhinella marina. The sequence goes on along the minus strand of ONZH01028376.1, from coordinate 6,300 downwards.
GCTTTTTGGAGATGGAATTTTTATTTTCCAGCAGGACTTGGCACCTGTCCACACTGCCAAAAGTACCAATACCTGGTTTAATAACCACAGTATCACTGTGTATGATTGGCCAGCAAACTCGCCTGACCTTAACCCTATAGAGAATCTATGGGGTAGTGTCAAGAGGAAGATGAGAGATACCAGACCCAACAATGCAGACGAGCTGAAGGCTGCTATCAAAGCAACCTGGGTTTCCATAACACCTCTGCAGTGCCACAGGCTGATCGCCTCCATGCCACACTGCATTGATGCAGTCATTCATGCAAAAGAAGTCCCAACCAAGTATTGAGTGCATTACTGTACATACTTTTCTTTTGGCCAACATTTCTGAAAAAACATTCACAGTTGGTCTAATATAATATTCTAATTTTCTGAGATGACTTTTGGGTTTTCCTTGGCTGTAAGCCATAATCATCAACATTAACATACATAAACACTTAAAAAAAAAGTTCACTCCGTTTGTAATGACTCTATATAATATATGTGTTTCACTTTTTGAATTCAATTATTGAAAAAAAACAACTTTTTGATGATATTATAATTTATTGAGATGCACATGGTATGGCAGTGACTCCACCAAAAGCAACTTGGCCAGATGGGAAAAAAGCTTCCCCACCAGTGGATTGTGCTTAATAGCTCCATGTAGCAATGGCAGTGTATATTGAACTGTGTACTTACTTCAGACTCTCATCATACAGCGATCAACTGAACTGCTCAGGCATGTGTGAAGGATACAGATGGATTTATTCCAAACTGAAATCTTGTATTTATGCACCAAAACAGTAGTTGAAAAGATGATAATTTAGCGTATTTGAGAAGCTCGTGAAAACAACAGTGTAGATATAACATAACATGGCTACTACTGGCAAGAAAGAAGGAGGGGGCAGAACAGCAGAGCAGCATACAGGGAGACAAGAGGGACAAACTCATGGAGCAATATAATGCAATGCAAAGATGACATTAATGATAATGAATAGTGATGATCGAGCACCACGATGCTCGGGTGCTCTGGCCGAACACTAGGTGGTGCTCGAGTGCTCGGCCGAGCACCCGAGTATAATGGAAGTCAATGGGAGAAGACCAGGCACCCCCTGCTCTGCAGAGGGGAGGATGTCTGGTTCATAGGGAAACGTCAGAAAATGGTGGAAACACCACAGAAACGGTTAGGGAACAGCATGGGGAGGATGTCTGGATGCATCTTGGACTCCAAAGTCACTGATATTAACGATGATGTCCAACTATTACGCCACTTTTACGGAATGACAATAATACCCCCCAAACTAAATATAACATTGATTTTAGAGGAAATATTATTAGGAAACATATATTTACTTGTATATAAAGTGCAAGTAGTAGCAGGCCTTCACCCCTAATATTTTACACGGTCAGATCAGCAGCAGGCACTCGCCCCTAATGTTTTAGATGGTCAGATCAGCAGCAGACCCTCACCCCAAATGTTTGAGTGTCAACAGCACTGAACGTCAACTTGTCAGGATGAGGACCAGAGTAAAGAAGTACCATAGTAACATAATAACATAGTTTATAAGGCCGAAAAAAGACATCTGTCCATCCAGTTCAGCCTGTTATCCTGCAAGTTGATCCAGAGGAAGGCAAAAAACCCCTGTGAGGTAGAAGCCAATATTCCTCACTTTAAGGAAAAAAATTCCTTCCCGAAGAGGAAGAGGACGATGAAATCAATGGCTCAACATGGGAAGGAGGCAAGCTGAACGAGGACAGCAGTACAGAGGGGGAGGGATCCTCAGCACCGCAACAGGCTTTAAGAGGCGGTGGGGTGGCAAAAGGGGGAAGGCAGGTCACACCAACAAGTGTGGACGATAAAAGAATTGTCATTTGTAACCTGTGCCGTACCAAAATGAGCAGGGGCATGAACACTAGCAACCTGACCACCACCAGTATGATCTTCATGGCAGCAAAGCACCCTAATAGGTGGGCCAAATGCCTGGATCCACAATCAGTGTCTGCGGGTCACACCACTGCCTCCTCTTCCCTTTGTTACATGCTAGCCAAGATGCAGGCCCAGATGCCTCCCCCCTGCACCTGGACCCTCGCAAGCACCATCAGCAAGCACATCCACTTCTGTGTCCCAGCGCAGCGTACAGATGTCCATACCCCAGGCCTTTGAACGAAAGCGCAAATACCCAGCCAACCACCCACAGGCCATAGCACTAAATGCACACATTTACAAATTGGTGGCGCTGGAAATGTTGCCGTTTAGGCTTTTGGACACTGAGGCTTTTCGCAGTCTGATGGTGGCTGTCCCTCGTTACTCAGTACCTAGCCGCCACTATTTTTGCCAGTGTGCCCTCACCGCCTTACACCAGCATATGTCCCGTAACATAACTCGTGTCCTGACCAATGCAGTTACTGGGAAGGTCCACTTAACGACTGACACATGGACAGGTGCTTCTGGCCAGGGACGCTACATTTCCCTGACGGCACACTGGGTGAACATTGTGGAGGGTGGAAGCGAGTCATACCCTGGGATGGCACAGGTGCTACCGACACAAAGGATTGCGGGCCCTACTTCCATCACGATTTCCGCCACCACCTACATTAGCGGCTGCAACCCCTCCTTCTCCTCCATCACTTAAATCTAGGAATTCTCATCTTGCACCACCATTCAGACTTCAGTAAGTAGCTGGAAGCAGTTTAGCACAGCGGTGGGAAAGCGGCAACAGGCTGTGTTGAAACTTATTTGCTTAGGTGACAAACAATACACCGCCACAGTGCTATGGCAGGGTATAAGGGACCAGGCTGAGCTGTGGCTCTCGCCACTCAACCTACAACCAGGCGTGGTTGTGTCTGATAACGGCCGCAACTTGGTGGCGGCTTTGGATCTTGGCAAGCTCACACACATACTGTCAAACATACTTTCTCAAAACCTACACCAATTTGCCTGAGCTGCTGGTGAAGGTGCCCATTTCTGAAAGTCACCTACAGCTTCCGCCGGTCTGGCAACGCTGCAGCAGCGCTTACACTTGAGAGCTCACTGACTGCTGTGTGAACTGAGCACGCGCTGGAACTCTACCTGCTCACAATAAAGGTGGACAGCGCTGCATGTGGAAAAGTATCTGATAAGCGGCCTAGTGTCACAACTAGGAGGGAAAAGTTTTGTAAAATGGTAAAGGAGTACCTAGCTGACAATGTCAACGTCCTCAGCGATCCCTCTGTGCCTTATAATTATTGGGTGTCTAAGCTGGACACGTGGCACGAACTGGCGCACTATGCCTTGGAGGTGCTCGCCTGCCCTGCCGCCAGCGTTTTGTCTGATAGGTTATTTAGTACTGCTGGGGGCATAATAACTGCTAAGGGCATCCGTCTGTCAACTGAAAATGCTGCCGCTAATCAAAATGCACAAGGCCTGGATTGCCCCTGACATCGCTACCCCACCTGAGGAAAGTGGCTGAACATAAAGGAACTTTAAATGTGGCTTTTAAGGAGTATTGAATACACTGTATTTCCATGAACCCCTTCCTCTTCTCGTCCTCTTCCTCCATCATATCAAACTGCTTATTAGGCTGCCCTCGCCTTTAAATATTTAAGAGGTTCACCAGCAGGCCCTCACCCCTAATTTTTTAACCTAAAAAATTAACCACACTCTGGTCTTCCTCCTGACATGTTGACCTAACAAGAACCTGTCTTGCGCTGCCCTCCAAACTGAGACATGAAGCTAGGAGTTTTGGATGACTTTGTTTCTTGTGCTCTGCCAGCAGACACTGTTTCACCGCGCCCACCGTGCACCATCAGCAGCACGCCCACTTCCCTGTCCCTTACTGCTCGCCTTGCGCATACTAAATGGTATATATGCAAGTTTGTCAAAAGTACAGTTGCGCAGATTTTTTTTAAGGGTATGAGCAGAAAAATTTCACCGAATGAGCAAACGTTATACAGCAGACGCAGCGCAGATAATGTCACATACCTGTGCTGCATGTGCAGTATAACCTTTCTGTATCCTAAATACCTGACATCCAGTGTATTTTTTTCTGCCGTTATTCATATAATGTATAACCTTTGCGCAATCAGGCACAGATAGTGTAGGGATAGGATGTGGCTAGGCAGGACTAGTTGTTCTGTTGAAAAGACCCATCTGGCTGCAATATTGTTATGCTGCAATATTGGCTGCAATATTGTTATTCTTGATGGTCAAAATGTGCGCAAGTTTGCCTAATCTTAACACCAGCTGCGCAGCATGTGCAGGACAATGTATGTTTCTCCTATATACCTGACATTTATTGAGTTTCTTTCTGCCGCTAATCACGGTGACATTATTATTATGTTATTATGTTATTTGGTACAGCAGACGCTGAAAAGATGGTGTTATGCTTAGGCAACCTTGCACAATTTTTAACCCACCACAAAAATAATATATTGCAGCCAGATACAACGATGGACTTTTTTGTCTTTTGAAAAGAACAACTAGCCCTGCCTAGCCAAATCATATCCCTACACTATATTTGCCTCCTTGCACAAATGTTATACAGCAGACGCAAATGAGGAACTGCGGCCTTAATTAACGGCAGAAAAAATAGCAACAGATGTCAGTTATATAGACTTTTGAAAGATTCTAATACACACGGCATGCACGTAGTGGTAGTGTCAGGCACACTTGCGTTCTTTTTGCCCCAAAAGAAAAAAAAATGCAGCCAGATTTAACTATGGAGTTTTGTGTCTTTTAAACAGAATTACTAGCCCTGCCTAGCCAAATCTTATCCCTACAGTATACTGTAAGTCCCTCCTTGCGCAAATATTATATAGCAGACGCAAATGAGGAACTGCGGCCTAAATTAACGGTAAAAAAAATACCAATGGATGTCAGGTATATAGACTTTTGAAAGTTTCTAATACACACTCTGTGTATTAGTCGACTATGTAGTCGTAGTGTCAGGCACACTTGCGCTCTTTTTGCCCCAAAAGAAAAAAAATGCAGCCAGATTTAACAATGGACTTTTGTGTCTTTTGAACAGAAATACTAGCCCTGCCTAGCCAAATCTTATCCCTACAGTATAAGTCCCTCCTTGCGCAAATGTTATATAGCAGACGCGAATGAGGAACTGCGGCCTAAATTAACGGTAGAAAAAATACCAACGGATGTCAGGTATATAGACTTTTGAAAGGTTCTAATATACACGCTGTGCACGTAGTATTAGTGTCAGGCACACTTGCGTTCTTTTTGCCCCAAAAGAAAAATTTAGCAATGGACTTCTGTGTCTTTTGAACAGAAATACTAGCCCTGTCTAGCCAAATCCTATCCTTACACTATAAGTCCCTCCTTGAGCAAATGTTATACAGTGAGACGCAAAAGGGGTACTGCGGGCTTAAGAGCAAAAATAATAGCAAAGGATGTCAGGTATATAATATACAGAGAGTATCATACAGCATGCAGCAGCTGCATAGGTGGCATTAATGGCAGACCACCTAGCGCTATTTTTAACACCCCTAAAATAAAAAAAAATGTTTGCCAGCAAGATAGAATAGCCCCTAAAAGGGCTTTAAGGTCTTTTCTGAGCACATTCTATCTCTGCCTAGCGTTCTTCGGTCCCTACTCTGTCTGTCCCTGCTTGCATCAGTTCGCCCTGGCTCGGTATGAGTCGGTTACATGATACCGGGTGCTTTAAAGCACCCGATGACGCGTTCCCGGCCAGCCAATCACTGTAATGCCAGTAGCTAACATGGCTACTGGCATTACAGTGAATGCCAGTACCTTCCCGCACGCTAATTGGCTAATTAGCGTGCGGGGAGGAGACTCGAGTATGCCGAACGCCGCCACGAGCGCTGCCATGTTCGTCCGAATAGTGTATTCGGCCGAACATGTTTGCTCATCACTAGTGTTGAGCGAACATGTTCAGCCGAATACACTATTCAGCCGAACATGGCGGTGCTCGGGTGCACGCGATATTCGGCCGAATACCGCGTGTGCTCGAGCTCCATGCTCGAGTCCCCTCCCCGCATGCTAATTGGCTAAGGTATGGCATTCAGTGTAATGCCAGTAGCCATCTTAGCTACTGGCATTACCCTGATTGGCTGGCCGGGAACGCGTCATTGGGTGCTATAAAGCACCCGGTGACATGTGACCCGGCCAGTGTTAGACAGGGAGAGGTGCTGCAGGGAGGGACCAGGGGCGTAGCATCCGGGGAAGCAGGGGAAGCCACTGCTTCGGGGCCCGAGGGCAGAAGGGGCCCGGGAGCAGTAGCAGTAGCAGCATACAGAGGCCTGCAGATATCTTACAAGCTCCTGTGCTGC
>ONZH01028375.1:0-66985 GCA_900303285.1 Rhinella marina | reverse complement strand
TTTCTTGTTGGATGACGGGTTACTGACAACTGTGTCTTACCACACCTTGTAGACTTGACGTAGCAGCTCCTGGACTTTCCCCCGAGGTTGTTAGTCCCAGCTCTTTGTCGCTGCACACAGGAAAGATGCACCGGAACAGTTCCACACAATCAAAAAGTCAACTCAAAAACTCAGTTCATGTTAGAATAAGCCGTTGCTGAGGTGGTTTCCTCTCCATCATTGATCAAATAAACAAATGTCCTTAGAACGTTTGTCGGTCCAACACTATATGTAAATAACACTTACCAATGGGACCAAAGAGGTCTTCTGTCAAATCAAAAAGGACTTTTGTGAGACTCTAAATCTGGTCTAATTAAAGGATACTTCAAAACAAACTTTCATGATTTTTTGACAAATAATCCTGCATATTTCAATACATTAATCAATAGCAATGCCCGGGTATCTTGTATACTGTAAACCTTTTGAACCAAATAAAACACAACACCATTAATTTTTTTTATTAATAACCACCCTTCTCGAGATACCTAACATGTTTTGATGCTTACTAAACGTGTGATATTGTGTATTCTGCACATTTTGTAGCAGTACCCAACTTTTCTGGATGTGGAAATGATTGGACCTTTTTTCCCTTTGAATGAACAGAGTACTCGTAACTAGGAGATGTGCACAAGGGCTGTCTTTGTATCTGTGACGTCAGCATTGTCCTCCTCCCTCCCCCCTTAGTCGCACAATGTGAGTTTCCCTATTTGAGTCAGTCTTGTCTTGGTTGTCCATGAGGTCAGATCTCTGATGTTAGTACATTAGACATACAACAAGTCGACAAAAAGCAAACATAGAAACAAACAGATCTGACAATACAGACACAAAACATGAAGGGCCCATAAACGTTTTATTGCCTTGTTTTCAAAAATAAAATGTAGAGTTTGGTCAAAATATTTGGTACCAAGGAAAAAAAGATAAAAATCCCCAATGCGCATATAAAGAAAAAAACAAATGTATTACATCATACACATTCCTCATTTTCTCTGCTGCATCTACTTACAGTCCACACACAAGTACAACTTCAAGCTACATTCATTCACATTCCACTGAATGGGTCAACTCTCACAGACACAGCTTTCCTGGATACGGATACACACAGAAAACCATCCTGTACGGAGGGGGTAGAAAGAAACATTAAGTTAATCAATTGCCGGCACATAATACCATTGTCTTCGGTTGTTCACTCCTACAACACATTGTTAAACTATTGTCTCGACTCTTGGACATTTACAAGCTGCTAGAAAGAGAAAAAGGAAAGTTATTAATTTATAAAATTTCTGATTTCTAATTAAACAATATTAACTAGAGTACTCGTTATGCTTCTACTTGCATCTATGTGCATTGTTTCTCACTTGTAGCCGTGTCATAGAGAATACCAGTAACTAAGATGGCCGCTGGGCGGGGGCTGATGTTCCCTCAGTTAAGATGGCCACCTGGAAAGGAAGTTGCAGGAGTTAAGATGGCCACCGGAGTGGGAATGGGATTAGTTAAGATGGCTGCTGGAACGGAAATTGGGACGCGTAGGACGTGCCATCTTGTGTGATAACTGAATACAAAGAGGTGAGCCGCGGGCGTGGTTTTGGCACTGACGTACTTCACAGGTCCACCCCTCTGAAGAGAGAGACTGAGGGGGCTAGCGGGGGATGTGTCTGCAGGAGCGCGGTTGGGTCCTCCTGCGCCATTTTAGGGGCCGTGCTGACGGCATGTAAAAGTAATCATTTGTCTTTTCATTATACATTTCTGCCCAGACTAATTTCTTATATTTAATAATTTTCCGCTTCTGCTCGCATTGTTTTTCATAACAGAATATAATGCTGTAAATTCAAGGCCGGTGTTCACTCCTTTTTGGCCTAATGCCACAGCAAACTTTCCCCTGTGAGTGATGATTTGATTTCTTCTATTCTCAACTTAACCCTTAATTTGGCCTCATCATCACAGTTGAGCAGATATCGCTCACAGTGAACTTGGCTGTGTGACCTTCATCTACTAGTCGATTCTCTGGCAACACACAAGGTCAGATTTCTGGTCCACACAGACATAACAAGTGGATTATCATAGTGGATTATCATAGTCATAAATTCCAAAGGGGGGGCTGAAACTGCAAACTGCAAAGCTGAGCTAACACTGAAGAAAATCCTTTTTTTTTTCCTTTCTTTTCCCAAATCCGCCATTTTGCAGCTTACTATGAGTCACTTACATAAACCATATCAACCATTTTTTCTTGTACCAACCTATTACACTTCTAATCACTTCCCTTCTCCCTTCAATACACTTTCCACAGTCCATCTTTTTTCTCTTTTTTTTTTTTTTTTCCTGATTTGAAGCAGTTCTATAGAAGGCTCTCGCTACATCGATCAAACTTTCACTGGGCTATAATCTGCCTCCTGGAGGCATCCCAATTATCTTAAACAAGCTTTTCACATCCTTCACATATCTTTTTGCCTTCTTTGTTCCACCAGACTGACAGCATTCTGAGCACCAGTTGGGAGACTGTGCTGGGTTTTTGAACACTTGAAGCATACAGTGCCCTATTGGCGCGGCCGTCTTCGCCAACCTGAGTTAACCGTCCTCCGACTAGCCAATAAATCACGGGGGGAGGGGAAAGAGACCTCACTACGATTTCCCCGGGGAGAGAGAGACACCCGCTACTATCTCCCCAATTTAGGGGCCGACCCTTGCGGCTAAACTTCAAACTTCAAACTGCAATCAACACTGCCCCCGTGATGGAGTTGCAACAATGGGCACAACGGTTACCACCCAGCGCACTAACTAACAACTAACTAACTGGTCTGAGGCTCGGGTAACTTGTCGGTATACCCCAGCCCCCACGCTCTGAGTAACTTGGCGGTATACCCAGGCGCCACCAACATCCCAGGCGCACACTCCGGGTAACTTGGCGGTATACCCAGGTGCCGCCCAAATCCCTAGTCTAGACGCACGCTCTGAGTAACTTGGCGGTATACCCAGGCGCCGCCTAGATGACTACTCTAAGTGTTTTAGGCGCACGCTCTGGGCAACTGGTCCGTAACGTGTCGGAATACCCAGGCGCCACCTAAATCACTACTTCAAAGTGTTCTCACAGCCGCTGCCAGTCTGGGTCCCTAACATGATCTGACTGAATCCCCACGTGACCTTTCCTGAGGGGCTGTAGGTTTCCGGAATCCCCGGCGGAGACCACCAGGCGTCTGGTCACATGACGTTTCACTCAGGCCCCACAAAACCTAAACCCCAGACTACCACTCCCCCCTCGAGCCACAGGTAAGTTATCACATACAGTGTATATATAACTTACCGTGGTCGGTTAGGGTGATCAGTCCCCTTCGGGAGGGAGTGGTGCCCGTGGCATCGGTCGAGGGTTGGGACACCGAGCGAGTCCTGGTGCTCCTTTCGGGGGCCCCGCGGTTGGGCGCCAGCTGTTGAGGTGGACATAAACCTGTCCTTTCTGGAATTCAGTCAGTCATTCCGAATTGTTTTGAACACGGGTGCGCACAATAATTAAGGACAAAACACAGACTTATGGTTCCAGTATTAAGTCCTTTGGCCGTGCTTCTGTGGCAAAATCATTACAGCCTCTGGCTTGTTTCTTTATTAACACACGTACTTATTCGATACAAAAAGGAAAGGGGGCGTAAGCATGCAAATAGCAAACAATATAATCCTTGATTGGATAGAAGTTGCATTCCATTCTACGTCACTAGCTTGAAAAAGTCATTTTGATAAGAGTACGGGGGCCATCTTGGACTAGTTAAATATATACATATATTATACGCAAGCTTTATAAAAGTTACAAAGTATAAAAACATAATATAAAAAGCATATATAAATATACACACATTCCTTTGTGACACACCGCACCACAGCATCTTGGACACAATACCAGGATATAGACGCCTTTCTATACAGCTGCATAAGCATTTACAAAGCTGAGATATATATATATATTTGTATAGCATTAAATACATGTATATCCAAATGACATAACACTGTGAGGGGAAAATTCAGTATTTCGACCGGTCTACCTTCACACCTTCACAGTATCACTGAGCTAAAACAACAAAAAAACTATTTTTTTAATATATTTTTTTTGTAGTTTTGTTTTTTTGGGAACGTGACGTGCAGAAACTATCGTAGAGCTAACTGACACCCTGCTGACGGTGGTTATTTTGACTGCGACCCAGACAAATGTCGCACAGAGATTTTTGGGATCAAGCTATATACGTGACAGCAAAAGACTTGGTTGTATTAAGTGACGTACAGAAAGTGTCACCTGGGCAGAAAATACAGATTGGAGTGAGTGTACTGAACTGTGACAGAATGGTTCCACACTGCTGTGTGAAATGGATTTGTATCACTGAGATATAACATTAAAAAAAGGGGGGTTATATATGGCGATAGCTGCACTTCTAGTGCCAGCCAGCCAGCCAAGCCAGGAGACAAAAAAAAATTTCTTGTAGCCCTTAGAAGGGCTGTTGGGTTCTTTGTGGATGATTCCTGCCTAACAGAGAACTAAATGCAGGCCCTAACACTTTCCCTGAAACGCAGCAGCTCTATCCCTAACGACATCCAGCCAGCATCTGAGCCGAGCACCGTGGCCAGTCACTAGTATATTCCAGGGTCACCTGATCAGGCCAGCCAACCCCTGCTATCGACATGTAAGGGCCCCACGTGATGCTGGGTGTACCGCAGAGTCTCCTGGCTTGTGATTGGCTGAGTTTATAGGTGCCAAAAATGCAAGATTCTGAAGTTGCCATTTCCTCGAGCATGGTAAGATACTCGTCCGAGCATCGAGCACTTACGAGTACCCTAATACTCGAACGAGCACCAAGTTCGGACGAGTATGCTCGCTCATCTCTAGTTATGTTCATACCCTTTGAACTATTGCACATTTAATTTATGTTACCGCACAAACTTAAATGTATTCTATTTGGGATTTTATATGATAGACAAACAGAGAAGTGGCAAAGATATATATAAGTGAAAATGATACAGCTGCAAGTGTTTTAGGGTATGTCTCTACAAGCTTTGCACATCTACAGGATGAAATATGTGCCCATTCTTCTTTGCAAAATAGATCAAGCTCAGTCAGATTGGATGAAGGGCATCTGGGAACAGCAATTTTCAACTCTTGCCACATATTCGCAATGGGATTTATGTCTGGACTGACTAGCCTATTATAACATATGAATATGTTTTTATTTACACCAGTCCATTGTAGTTCTGGCTGTATGTTTAGAGTCATTGTCCTGCTGGGAGGTGAACCTTCGCCCCAGTCTCAAGTCTTCTACAGCCTCTACGAAGTTTTCCTCCAGGATTGCCCTGTATTTAGCTTCATCCATCTTCCCATCAACTCCAACCAGTTTCCCTGTCTCTATTAGATCCTTGAGGCCTTCACAGAATGGCTGTAGTTATGATGAAAAGAAATTACACACATGTGGACTCTAGTTACTAATTAGGTGACTTCTGAAGAATTGGCCAGACTAGATTTTATTTAGGGGAATCAGAGTACAGGGGACTGAATAAAATACTTGCCATACTTTTCAGATTTTCAGTTATCAAAAATTTTGAAAATTATGTATCATTTTCTTTTCACTTCACACATACTTGCTACGTTGTGTTGGTCTAACACATAAAATTCCAATAAAATACCTTTAAGTTTACTTTTTCAAGGCACGGTATGTATTTATGCCCCCAGCTACAGTGTAAGTCTTAAAATACATCTTCGTTTACTCTCTAAGGACATGAATAGGCATTACATAGCAAGTGAATATATATAGTAGGCTAACAACTTAAAGTTCTGAAGCACATACCTTTATGTTCTGTCATCTGTTGCTAGCTTTGTTACACTAGAAGTGTTTGTCAATTGGCTGGTCCTTCAGCTGGAACTCTCTAGTGTATGCTCAGGGTTGGACAGGCCCACCCACCAGAGTTCAGAAGGATCCCCCAGTGAGCCCAGGCTCTTATACCATAATGGGCCCCACAGATTCAGGAGGAAAAAAACATTTGGCTACCTTGTCAGCCAATGACTTGCCACTAGGGTCTTTTTCAAAGGTTTTTTTTTTTTTATTCAAAAACATAGTAAACCTTTTCGATCATATAGTGGTAGGCCTTGAGAATAATTTTGTCTGGTGGGCTCCAGGAATGCAGTTGCCAATAACAGGGTGAAACAAGTGATTGTTGGCTGCTGTTTATTCAAGTAAAAATCGTTAACCTTTACCAAGTCTGGAGTCTGCTTACTCCACCAACTACAACTACTTTGTTGCTATGGAGCCTAACCACGGGGAGCGACGGAATCCAGGAGCACCATGACACGAACTATTAGGGCCACAACATTACCACTTGGCATTTTTAAACATCGGGACTCAATTGCCCTTGGAGACCGCCCCCCCACTGCATATGTACCATCAATTTTATGACAATTCTTATTTTAATATCTGCTGCCTTAGGGAGCTGCCACACTTCTAGGTTTTTTTATCCAGTTTTTGAAGCCAAAACCAGGAATGAATTTAAAAAAGAGGAGAAGTAGTATCAGCCCTGATTTTCCCTTCAAAAACTACATTAGAACTAGAGATGAGCGGATCATTTAAAATTCGCTTCGGCAAATGTTCGCCGAATTTTTGACAAGATTCGTTCTTAATACAAATTTATTCGACCGAATTTACGTTAAAAAATAATCGTTGTTTTGCGAACATTCCTACACAAATTACGAACATACAGTCAGCGTTGTTAAAAGTACGCAATACGTAAGCTTTAGTGCACAAAAGTGCGTACGAATCTTTAGTGTACTATTGACTTGCGATTGAGGAGAAAGCAAAGCTACTAAATATCTTTTTCTCCACTGTATTCACTGAGGAAAATAAACTGTCAGATGAAATGCAGAATATAAAAGTAAATTCCCCATTAAAAGTGCCCTGTCTGACCCAGGAAGAAGTAGAGCTGCGTCTTAAAAAGATTAAAATAGACAAATCGCCAGGACCGGATGGCATACACCCCCGTATCCTAAGAGAATTAAGTAATGTCATTGCCAGACCCTGATATTTAAGGACTCTATACTGACAGGGAGTGTTCCACAGGATTGGCGCATAGCAAATGTGGTGCCAATATTCAAAAAGGGTCCAAAAACAGAGCCCGGGAACTATAGGCCGGTAAGTTTAACATCTGTCGTGGGTAAACTGTTTGAGGGTTTTCTAAGAGATGCTATCTTGGAGTACCTCAATGAAAATAAGCAAATAACTCCATATCAGCATGGCTTCATGAGGGATCGGTCATGTCAAACCAATTTAATCAGTTTCTATGAGGAGGTAAGTTCTAGACTGGACCGCAGCGAATTAATGGATGTCGTATATCTGGACTTCTCCAAAGCATTTGACACTGTACCACATAAAAGGTTAGTATATAAGATGAGAATGCTTGGCCTGGGAGAAAATGTCTGTATGTGGGTAAGTAACTGGCTCAGTGATAGAAAACAGAGGGTGGTTATTAATGGTACATACTCAGATTGGGTCACTGTAACTAGTGGGGTACCACAGGGGTCAGTATTGGGCCCTATTCTCTTCAATATATTTATTAATGATCTTGTAGAAGGCTTGCACAGTAAAATATCAATTTTTGCAGATGACACTAAACTGTGTAAAGTAATTAACACAGAAGAGGACAGTACACTGCTACAGATGGATCTGGATAGACTGGAGGCTTGGGCAGAGAAGTGGCAGATGAGGTTTAACACTGACAAATGTAAAGTTATGCATATGGGAAGGAATAATGCAAGTCACCAGTACATACTGAATGGTAAAATATTGGGTAACTCTGACATAGAAAAGGACCTAGGAATTTTAGTGAACAGAAATCTAAGCTGCAGAAACCAGTGTCAGACAGCTGCTGCCAAGGCCAATAAGATAATGGGTTGCATCAAAAGAGGCATAGATGCCCGTGATGAGAACATAGTCCTGCCACTTTACAAATCACTAGTCAGACCACACATGGAGTACTGTGTACAGTTCTGGGCTCCTGTGAACAAGGCAGACATAGCAGAGCTGGAGAGGGTTCAGAGGAGGGCAACTAAAGTAATAACTGGAATGGGTGGACTACAGTACCCAGAAAGATTATCAAAATTAGGCTTATTCACTTTAGAAAAAAGACGACTGAGGGGAGATCTAATAACTATGTATAAATATATCAGAGGTCAGTACAGAGATCTCTCCCACGATCTATTTATCCCCAGGACTGTGACTGTGACGAGGGGCTATCCTCTGCGTCTGGAGGAAAGAAGGTTTGTACACAAACATAGAAGAGGATTCTTTACGGTAAGAGCAGTGAGACTATGGAACTCTCTGCCTGAGGAGGTGGTGATGGTAAGTTCACTAAAAGAGTTCAAGAGAGGCCTGGATATATTTTTGGAGGGTAATAATATTACAGGTTATAGTTACTAGAGAGGGGTCGTTGATCCAGGGAGTAATTCTGATTGCCTGATTGGAGTCGGGAAGGAATTTTTTTCCCTAAAGTGGGGAAAACTGGCTTCTACCTCACAGGGTTTTTTTGCCTTCCTCTGGATCAACTTATAGGAAAACAGGCCGAACTGGATGGACAGATGTCTTTTTTCGGCCTTGTAAACAATGTTACTATGTTACTATGATTGCGTCATACGCACGAGGCTAGGCCGCAGCATACAGTCCTCAGAGGAAGTCCATATGAGGTAGAAAAGTAAGGTGCTCACTGCTAGCAATCCAGCTAAGTGCATAATTTACTAAAAACACAGTACAATAAGTGCATAATAGGGCACATTACAGTAACGGAAAAAGAATACACACAATGGGCTAAAGTGCTTGAATGTTGCTGAACCAGTAAAAACAGTGTAGCTAAAATACAGCAAAGACATAATTATGCAAACATTTTAGCGCAATCAGTTTCACATTTGCAAGCATAAAAGGCTCAGATATACGTTTGAGTCTCTCCTTGTGGCTCCTTGGCATGATAAAACACTGGAACACACTCCAAAATTCAATTGTAATCCACGTGAGGTAATTTTGTAATCCAAACAGGTCACATGTAATCCACATGGATAATAGAAAATAGCAGCAAATAGAGAACCCTTTTTGCAAAGGGGGCTGCCAAATAACCTGAGAAGGGGTGAAAAAAGCAAAATAGGCGCGCTTAGGTGCAACTGGGAATTTTCTGCAGAATGGGGGGAGTCCTGACAAGCCATGCCAATCTGGGTGAGAGTCAAACAGGGCAATACAAACTAAACAAAAAAAGTGCCAACTAGCTCTCAACCATCAGGTGCAGTCCATGGTGTGGCTCCCATAGGTCCTCTTGAAGTGTCCTTGAGACAGCCAGTAGTTGGGTCCCTTAGATGAGAGACCTGAAGTCCTCCTCGCTTGAGCTGCTACTGAAGGACATCAGAGAACACTTCTGCCTCTTGTAGGCCATGCTCTTCTTCTGGAAGTCGTACTTGACCGGGTCCAGGTGGTGGTAACGCTGGTGAGCGCTGCAGCCACTTGCGCTTTTCCGGATACTCCTGCCGGGACAGCAGGGTTAAGGACTTCTGGCTGCAGCTGTTCCGGCAAGGTTGAATCCAGGGAAAAAGCCCCAGCTCCCCTGGCTGCTGCTGGCTTCATCTTCCATGGTAGTTGGTATTGGTGGATCACCGTGGATTGGAATGTAAATGATGAAGTTGTCAGCTGACCCAGCTGAAAGGACTGTGATGGTGGTGGTGGCAGTCCAGGTATCAAAGGCTCCGACTGTGGCTGTGGCTTTTCCCTGAACCGGAGGATGCCATCTGGTGACTCCTGAAGGCAGCGCATGCGTCCTGGACCTGGTGTAGGTATGTAAAGGCTGAGAAAGTAGGGTGACCCCAGCAGCAAAGGGGCCTTTCAGGGATGCCATAGGGGTTTATTCCACCTGATCCCCCACATACAGGCTGTGACGAGGCTGGGGCAGGTACAGCCATTTAACTGACCTGCGGCCAACGAAGTACTCCTTGCTGTCCTCATCATCTGCAAGGAAGCCAGAGCCTCGCTCGACTGAAAACCACAGGACAGTTCCCTTTCGGCGCTCCAATTTAGGATCTCCCGGCCTAGGATGGTCCAGTACCTGGATTACCCAGTCCTCCACGGCATTCTTGTAGTCCCAGAGGGTCTGCGCATGGGCCGTCACCGATGCTGGCACAATCGGGTTCTGCCGTAAGGAAGGTGTTGTTGATCTCCTCCTGGGCAGCGAAGTGGACGCTTCAGCCGCCTCCGCCACACCAGCCACAGCAGCCACCGCCGCCTCACAACGAGCTGCCTCACGACGAACCGCCTCACGATGCGCAGCAATCTCAGCAGCTGGTAAGGAAAATAAGGACACTGAAGCTGGGTTTCTCCTCTTGAGTTCAGAGTGTGACAACCTGATGTCTGGAGCGGGCGGTGGTTCGGGGAACTCAAACTGGAACAAAGACCATCTGGTTCCAGTTCGTATACGCAGCTCTTTAGCCATGCTTGCTACTACTGATCAGTGTTCAGCTCTAGTCTAAACTGGTTCAGAGGAAGGTGGAGTACTGAGGGAGGAGTCTTCACTCCCTATACGTGCAAATAGTTAGATCCCGGTGGGCCAGGCTGGTATTTTCCAGTTCTGAGGGGGGCGTATCTTCACTTTCCCGCTCTTGCAGGGGCATATTGTCATTTTCCAGCTTCGTACGTAGCGTACGTATTGTACATATCATTAGCGTTCAAAATTTTACGAAAATTTACGAATAATGCAAAGCGAATGTGAAAAAATCTGGATTCGCTTCAGAGTAGAAAATTTGTAAGATTCGATACGAATCTACGAAGCGGCGAATAGATTTGCTCATCTCTAATCAGAACCCTTAACACTAGAGATGAGTGAAGTTCTTTAAAATTCAATTCGTTGCTTTGCCGAATTTTACAAAAAAAATTTGCATCGTGATGAATTACTTCATCACAAAGCACATTCCTTTGTAAATAGTGGGTGTTTGCTAATTTAAAAACATTAATAAATCATACTAACCTCATCCGTTTGAGCGCTAAGAGGCCACTGCGGCCATCTTGCTTGAAGAACCAGAGCAAAATCATACGTCATACGTCACCACACACAAGATTTTGCTTGGGATCTTCAAGCAAGATGGCCGTGGCAGCCTCTTCGCACTCAAATGGATAAGGTTAGTTTGATTCTTTTTTATTTTTACCGCCATTTCAGGAAAAATCGATTTGTTACACGAAGCACCTGTAAACTCGGCGTCACAGCAATTAAAATTTTCCCTGAAATTCAGATCAAAGTTCACTCAACACTACTTATAGCTTTATGATGTAGTTTATTACATTGAAGCCATTTTGAGGTACATGATCTGTACACACAGAGCAAGCATTCCAAACGTAGTTTCTGACTTTCCTCACTACTTTAAAATAACAAGCTTTGTACGTTCAGAACAGACCTACAGCATTGTTTCTCGGTGATGAAGTGGGAACATATCATAAACAGGTCTATGAGTAAGACCAGATCCTCCTGAAATCCCTCTCTTGATATACAGTCTTGCTAAGGAAGATATGTTAAAAGACCACATATTAATTTCTTTGTTAAATCATATCTCTCAAAACATGAGTTCTGTGCCTGTTTCTGAAAGCTGCATATACTACAGAGTTTTTCAGTTTTGCAGATTTTTTTTTTACAATTACTTTAGATCATATACTATATGAAAACGCTTTTAGTGAATAGCTACAGTGACACATCCATAGCACACTTTTGAATACTTTTTATATTATTAACCTCCTATTGTAAGGCATGTGCAAAAGTTATGGAAGAGCTTTGTGCCTAACTAGAGATTACCTCATGATGACATCACACTTTACATTGTGACTAACTAGAGATGACCTCATGATGACATCACACTTTACAGGATACACACATCATCGAACGTAAATACAGATGGCATAGGGTTCCTGTGCCTGAACAGGGCCCTCTGTTCTAGATCTTTCTAGTACTACACACATAATCGTAAACTATGAAATTCATTAGCAACACCAAAAGGCCTCATGCAATATTTTAAAAGGGCATATATATCTAATATAAGACCTAAAAGATTGTTCCCCCACAAGGAACAAAAAAACATGCCCACACAATGGATATATAAAAAGTATCAAATTTATTACATCAGATCAAAAAATATACAAAAAAACGATAAATAGGGGATAGCCATACATATGTACCAATGACCCTCAATGCTATGTGAAAACCACAGGTCCCCCAGCCACCACTACCCCTGAAAAGAGTGTTATACATGTACAGGTGAGACCACTGTATGAATATATAAATCAATTATAAATATCACCAGACCAATATCCATAAATCATAGTAATATAGTAAAGGGACGTCCCATCTTGGATGACGGTCGAGAAAAAAATATTGGTGTGGGTGATTTGAATATATATAATTATATATAATAAACATTTTGATTTCCTTACTGCAATTGTTAGTTCCTTTAGGGGACTTGAACATGTATTCTTCTGATCTCTTATACAATAGACTACTTAGGATACTATTAGCAGTTTATGGGTTTTTATAGGCTTATAGGAGTTTTCTCCTTGTTTTTGAGGCTTGGTATCAGCTGTATTACACCTGGCACATATTGATCAGGCTCAGCTTGTGATCCCACTTCATGCATCCCTTATGTATAGAGATGAGCGAGCACTAAAATGCTCGGGTGCTCGTTATTCGAGTCGAACTTTTCCCAATGCTCGGGTGCTCGTTTCGAATAATGAACCCCATTGAAGTCAATGGGAGACTCGAGCATTTTTTGCAGGGGACCAAGGCTCTGCCTAGGGAAGGCTGGGTGAAAACCTGGAAACCTCAGAAAATGATGGAAACACCACGGAAATGGACAGGAAACAGCAGAGGCAGCAACGAGCACTTACGAGTACCCTAATACTCGAACGAGCACCAAGCTCGGACGAGTATGCTCGCTCATCTCTACTTATGTACAAATGACATACAGTTACAGTTGAAGGGTATGTTATTCCCTCTATGTGGTTTCTTAGGCTAAGGTAGATTTTATAGAGTGAAAAAGTAATACACACCATCACTACAATGAAGTGGCATTGGCACTAGAAAAGCACCTTGTCACTATCTGTTCAGTTTTTGCCGTCTTCATAGGTCACACCTGCAGACTCACTATAATGGGGAGCTGATTCTGAAAAACAGTGATCATTCCCCCACTATCAGACATTGCTGGCCTTAAAGGGAATTTGTCATCAAAAAATGAAATGTTTAAGTCATGTTTGTAAAGAATTTTTGATGATATTTTTAATTTTCCATGTAAATCTATATTTAAACAAAAACCATAAAATCTTGCAGTTTTGCACTGGCCGCTAATCCTAATAGTAGGCCCCACTTCTTGGTCTGTACAGATCACTTTACTGCAGTTATCTGCTTATCTGTCATTCTAATCCTGCCTGTAATGATATCACCTTTGTTTATTGATAAGACATGATCCACCATTCACAATAGGTGATTGTCAAAGCTTATCTGTTCTTTCCTTGTACAATGACCTCTGCACAGGTCACAGAACATGCCTAGAAAACTCTCCCATAGGAGGTCTTCTCCTGACCATCGTGTCTATGGACCATGGGGCTGCCGTAAAGCAATTTTCTTAATGCTGATGATGTTAAGGACAGCTCAGACAAGATGGCCACCCCCATAATCTTGTTCAGAAAATAGAATTTAAAAAAAATCTACAATGAGAAAATAAAATTGATTAGAAACTATCTGGTTGTAACTGGCAGATAACATTTTTGGTGACACATTTCTTTTAAGGAGATATTTAAAAACCCATGAAAATCAGAATATATATTATAAAATAATGCAATAAAATAGAATAACTACTAATCAATAGGAAACCCCCCTGCAGCTCCAAGACCACTACTCCATTGCTCCTGCCAGTCCCTGTTGCTGATCTGCAATGATGACATTGCAACCACCCGCATGTGACTGCTGCAGCCAATCTGCCCTTTTTCCATCACCAATTAGGTTTGGCATGCTTAATGATAATAATAATAATAATAATAATAATACCTACTTCCTGATTTACTATTCTTATAGTTAAAACTAGATAAGAGCAAATTTCTTAACCCCTTAACAACTGCCCACTGACTACATATGTGCAATCTGCAGATACCCCGTGCAGATAGCATGTATATAAACAGTCAGGCAGCTCTTTAATCCCAGCGCTCAACAGTGCTGCGATTAAAGCTCCTGCTCCTGCAATCTAGCAGGAGCAGGTCGGATCCTGGCTGTAAGATACAGAGAGGGACACTGAGGAGAAAACAGGAGCGGTTTATTACCTCTCTTGCCTTCTCCTGTGCCGACAAGAGTGCTGCAGGAATCAAATCTATAGATATAAATTATAGTTACAGTTATAAATCAAAGCAATCATCACAAAATAGGGAACCCATTGCAATAATTAATTTCATGTGTCAGCTTTAATATTGAAGAAATAAAAAAATTACATTTAAATAATAATTTGTGGTTTTTCCCAAAATAAAACCACTGACTAACCTGACTGGGACATCCCAGTCAGGTTAGTCAGTGGTTCTATAATACAGGGACGTATACCTCTCACCTATTAGTGTCAATATTTAGTTTTCCCAAAATAAACCTAAAAACAGGGGGGGGGGGAAATCTCTAAAAAAAAACTGTGCTAATAAAAAGTCCTTAGTGTCAAGTAAAAAACACCTCAAAAATATTTTGGTAGTCAAACAAACAAAAAAGTTAGGGGACTGGACATTCAGGCCTTTTTTTTAGCCACGGTCATCAAAGGGTTAAGATTTGTCTCCGGTGCTGAAGCGACTTTATGACTCTCTCTCTCTTCTCAGGGATTTTCTTTCTTTCTTTAAGTTCTATTTATATAATAACTTTAATATAATGAGTATGGATAAGCAAATTTCTCAAAATTGGTTTCAGGCCTGATTCAGTTAAATCGGCCATCAGCTTTTATTTAGTCCAAATAAATTCAGTCCAAATCAAACGTGCCTCAATTATCCAGAAAAGTTGTGTATGACACCCTGGGGTCTCCTGTATCCAATCCCTTTCAAGCTCTTTAATGCCAAGACAGTATGAGTAATTTCAAAGTGACAGCTACTTATATGTCTCTGGGTAAACAAACGGTTGTTAGCCGGTGGTATCAAACACATGGAACTTTTGGATTTTTTTTTTAAATTAAAAAACAGTCCAAAAATGATCTCTTTATTTGGTGGAAGATACCTTCTTCTCTGTCTTGTGAATTGTAAAAGAATGGGTACCATTTTGTACAATTTGTGTGGGACAAATCCCCCCAAAATTGGGATTTGTAGGATACTGAAATTTTGGGAAATTCTTGATTTGTTTAGAATTGATTTGCTCTTTAAAAATCAGGTTTGATCACATTGCTTTTCAGTAATGCTTGAAATATACAATCCATTACGTTCTCCTAGGGTATATAATTGTGTTACAGTCAACAAGTTTTGTTTTAAAGAGACTAATGCATTGTTAATGTTGTATTGGGAAGTTTCTGGCTCATTACCATCATAACACAAACACCATTACGTGCAATAACATTTGCTTAATCAATATCCATCTGCCACACGGAGCTCCTGCAACAGAGTGCACTCTAAGTCAGGTTCAGGTTTTATGACTGGTGTGAAGAAATTGGAAATTATGGCTGCAGTGAAAATACCTGAGCTTAGCATACGAGACGAGGCTTAATACTGGCTGCCCAGTTTTTTCTCAATTCAATAAGACATGTTAATATCTTCGGCTGGCATCCTGGCGTCGCTTACATCACACTGTGTTGCCATAGAGACAGCTGCAGCCAAATGTACCGTCAGATTGGTAATGTTTAACCCCTTGAGCACAAACAATATTCAGCAGTAAATATCACACATACAGTATGGGGTCCCTTTAGCACTACCAATGTTTATATGTTTTGTATTCTATTTTTCATTTGGTAAAGTTGCACAGGCATTATAAATGAATTGATAGCTAGATGTTTAAATGCCTAGAAACTGTATGGAGGAGCGGGAACTCCAAAGTGAGATTGAAAATGGTGTCCCTCTTTGTCACAACACCATCCAATGGTTGGGAGTCTAATGTTTCTATTCATCCAAAGTTTTGCAACTTTACGACAACCATTAGAAGATGCATGGTATTAACCTGTGCTGGGCCTCCATCCCATTAGTATACATACGAGCCACAGAAAATGCTCCTATGGAGTGTAAACCTTAAATGTATAGTACAGTGGTACCATTCCAAAAATCTATAAAGTACGTCTGTAATAAACAGACTGTACTTTACCACACTCTAACTACATACTGTACTTTCTTCTGGGATACGCTTAGATGCCGGACACATCTCAGCACCAATAATTGAAGAGGGCCTGGGGCTTTCACTAGCTGCCGGTTGTAGTAGTTAACATCATGTAACCAGTGATTGACCACAGTATTTGTTTGTGACATGTTTAAAGGGGTTATCCAAGACTATATAACTCCCCCTTCATGTGCCGGGCCCCTCAAGGTGATTACTTACCTCAGTCCCTCCTTCCTGAGCCGCTCCCTGTCCCCGTACGGCCGCTGCTGCTTCTCCCAGTGCAGGGATCAAAACATCCGGTGTCAGGAGGGGAGCAGTCAATGGCAGGTGGGGACGGGGATTAGACTTTCTAGTATCGCTGGGAAGCTCATCCTTGTCCCCACCTGCCATTGGCTGCTCCCCCCGTCACCGGACGTTTTCATTCCTGCACGGGGAGAAGCAGCAGTGGAAGTACAGGGACAAGGAGTCTTTCAGGGAGCGGGGATTGAGGCAAGTATAATCACTATGAGGGGCCCGGCACATGAGGGCAGGTTATATAGTCTTGGATAAAAGTAGGCGAATGCCCAATTATCCAAATGAAGTGACACCAGGACGTGGTGCCTCAAAGACCCATGTGTCAAACAAATAATAACAACAAAATTGGGTAAACACTTAAAACATAACCTTTACTAAATAGGTTAAAAAGTATTGCCCACATAGGTGTAAACTAGTTATAAGAGCACAAACTTAAATACCAGTGCATGAATTAAAATATGCAATCTTACCACTCAGATGTCACGTGGTTATTACTTAGAACCCTATACCTAGGGATACTGGGTCTATTCCCCTAAATTCCCATAGATACGTGCACTACCACTAACTAGTGGAGATAGTGGAGGGGAGGGGGGAGGATGTACCTCCTATGTAGGGCTCTGACTGTCTAGAGCTTACCCTTGTAGTCCCTGTAACAGTGTATGACTGCCCAGTAATTCGTCATGGGGTTAGACAAACAAGGGAAGCCCTA
The DNA here is from genome assembly GCA_900303285.1 of Rhinella marina. NCBI lineage: Eukaryota > Metazoa > Chordata > Amphibia > Anura > Bufonidae > Rhinella > Rhinella marina. The sequence continues at coordinate 49,614 of ONZH01028375.1, read as the reverse complement.
GCTAGACACATATGGAGAAGGAATGTCCCGACACGTTTCCCTGGTGTCGCACACCAGATCATCAGGGGACCAATATAGGGGAGACACAGCACTGATTCTCCATCTGTACTCCATGACAAAAGGGGCTGATGCGCTCCTGTGTTGTCACATAGCTGTTCAGACCTTTCCTGTGAGGCGTACGGCGTCCACATCGTATGTGGCGCCAACTGAGTTTAAATGCCCCAGTTGAGGAAAGTTAGCCACGCCCCTCTACACAGTCCTTTTCCAGGGGCGTGTAAAAACTTTCTAACCTACCTGTATGTGGCGTGCCTAATATATGCACGTTGCGCTCCCTGCCGCCACTAGATATATAATGTGGCGTAGAGGGAAGTGTTAGAACTCGCTAAGCGCTAACCCGGAGACTCCGGTATGCGCATGCACACACAGTGCCGTGCCACACGTCATCAAAACAGGGGTGTATACGGGGAGGACCGAGGTATGACGTGCAGGCTATAGCCACGCCCCGATCCTCCCTCCATACACAGCGCCTCTGTCCCTGTCAGCGCTGAGTTATATATTGGTCAAAAATGACCAACTTAGAATGAGTATTTAATGCAGATCTCCTAGTAACAAAATACTGCCACACAAGGTAAGGTAGATGGTTGCGATACCACTCATAATTTGTATACATAGATACACAGCGATAATTACAGTATCAAAGTGAATAATACACTACATGCAATACCGCAAACGTCACCCTACACATCCATGTCATACCACAAATGACACCAAATATTGCTGATAGAATAGCAAAATGATGTGCATATGGTATATACGCACCATGTGCCAAAAATAGTGGTACCACTTGGTGTATAATAAACTGGTATAAGGTCAACTATAATGGTGACATCAATGGTAACTGCGATCAGGATGGACACTTCAAGAGGTCCCACACCTTAAATCAAATAAAACAGCCAAAAAACAGCTGTTCATTGAGTCCCTGTGGATGACTGGTTTTAAGCTCATAGATCCACCAGCTCTCACGCTGGAGAATCCTCCTATTCCAGTCACCTCTTCTCAGGGTCTGTGGAATCACCTCGACACTGATAAAACTAAGTACAGAGTAGTGTTGAGCGAGCACCTCTGTGCTCGTATGCTCGGGTGCTCTGGCCGAGCACTAGGGGTTGCTCGAGTTCTCGGCCAAGCACCCGAGCATAATGTTAGTCAATAGGACTAAACCAGGCACCCCCCGCTCGGAAGAGGGGAGCATGTCTGGTTAATAGAAAAAGGTCAGAATCGCGACTTCTCCTCTTTTACTCTTTTCACTCGTAAAAGTATGCTAATTAACTGAATTTGTACGCATTAGCGCACAATGCGTATGCATTAGCGTACAAATCAACATTACAGTGCGGGGAAGAGACTCGAGCATGCTCGCTCAACACTAGTACAGAGGTGTCCTCTCCATGTATGTTCACAACATGCTGCGCCATTGGAGTGTCCTTCTGGTGTCTGACATCTCCAAGGTGCTCTTCCACCCATCTCCGCAGTTCTCGGGTGGTTTTACCCACATATTCCAATCCGCAACGACATGTGGCCTTATAGATAACTCCCTTAATTCGGCAATTCACAAAGTCCTTAATTTGATAGGACTTGGCGGTGTTGTTACTAGTAAAGGAGCAACTTCTTTTAATATACGGGCATGCCACACAACCACTACACTGATAACAGCCCACAGTCCTCTTAGGCCACCAACTTGGATTTTCTGGTATATCGACGTAGTGACTGTGAACCAAAATGTCCCTCAGGCTACGCCCCGTGATTTGTGGGGTACTCGCAATGATATCTCTAATGTCTGGATCGAGTTGTAACGTGCCCCAATGTTTATGTAGAACCTGACGGACCTCATTTGCCGCCTCATCATAGGTAGCAATGAGGCGGATGGTTTTACTGGTATCAGGTAGGTTCTTCGGATAAAGGAGTTCATTGCGGTCTGAAACAAGGTCCCGATGGTAAGCCTTCCTGAGGACAGCATCAGGGTAGCCTCTATCCAGGAACCTCTGTCTAAGGTCCCTGGCCTGTTCCTTGAAATCAGAGAGTGTGGAACAATTCGTCCTGATCCTTAGGTACTGCCCAATCGGGATCCCTTGTTTGAGGGGACGCGGATGATAGCTGTCCCACCTGAGGAGGGAATTTGTGGAAGTTGGCTTCCGATAAGTGTTAATGATGATCTCACCACCATCCCCCTACTGATTAAAATATCTAGAAATGGGAGGGACCTTTTTTCAATCTCAGATGTAAACTTCAAATTTAGGTCATTCACATTAAGTGACTTCACCATTTCCTTGAAATGACCTTTCTCGCCTTTCCACACCACAAAGATGTCATCTATAAATCGACACCACATTGCAAAACATCCAATATGTGGAGGAGGGGTATCGCCAAAGACGTGGTTCCTCTCCCACCAGCCTAGGAGCAAATTTGCATATGATGGGGCAGATGAACTCCCCATCGCGGTCCCCCTGAGCTGGTGGAAGAAGGCCCCATCAAAAAGAAAGTAAAGGGACTCAATGAACAGCTGTTTTTTGGCTGTTTTATTTGATTTAAGGTGTGGGACCTCTTGAAGTGTCCATCCTGATTGCAGTTATAATTGACGTCACCATTAGAGTTGACCTCATACCAGTTTATTATACACCAAGTGGTACCACTATTTTTGGCACATGGTGCGTATATACTATATGCACATCATTTTGCTATTCTATCAGCAATATTTGGTGTCATTTGTGGTATGACATGGATGTGTAGGGTGACGTTTGCGGTATTGCATGTAATGTTTTACTCACCTTGATAATTCTCGCTGTGTATCTATGTATACAAATTATGAGTGGTATCGCAACCATCTACCTTACCTTGTGTGGCAGTATTTTGTTACTAGGAGACCTGCATTAAATACTCATTCTAAGTTGGTCATTTTCGACCAATATATAACTCAGCGCTGACAGGGACAGAGGTGCTGTGTATGGAGGGAGGATCGGGGCGTGGCTATAGCCTGCGCGTCATACCTCGGTCCTCCCCGTATACACCCCTGTTTTAATGATGTGTGGCATGGCACTGTGTGTGCATGCGCATACCGGAGTCTCCGGGTTAGCGATTAGCGAGTTCTAACACTTCCCTCTACGCCACATTATATATCTAGTGGCGGCAGGGAGCGCAACGTGCATATATTAGCCACGCCCCTGGAAAAGAACTGTGTAGAGGGGCGTGGCTAACTTTCCTCAACTGGGGCATTTAAACTCATTTGGCGCCACATACCATGTGGACGCCATACGGCTCACAGGAAAGGTCTGAGCAGCTATGTGACAACACAGGAGCGCATCAGCCCCTTTTGTCGTGGAGTACAGATGGAGAATCAGTGCTGTGTCTCCCCTATATTGGTCCCCTGATGATCTAGTGTGCGACACTAGGGAAACGCGTTGGGACATTCCTTCTCCATATGTGTCTAGCTAGGGCTTCCCTTGTTTGTCTAACCCCATGACGAATTACTGGGCAGTCATACACATTTAGTAAAGGTTACGTTTTAAGCATGTATCCAATTTTGTTGTTATTATTAGTCTTGGATAACCCCTTTAAGGACTCTTTGGCTTCTTCTGACCTTGGCCTTGCCAATAAATTGTTCTCCTGGTCCCCATACTGCATTTTGGATTCTGTAATCTTAGATTCTAACACTAGTATGTTTCTTAACCACATACTGTATTAGGTTGTATCTGGTGCTATATCTGTATGGTTGAACTATATACCACCTGACTTTGCAACCATTGCCTCCCGCACATTCGTTTTCTGTTCAAAATTCTTTTTATTGAATTTTAAAGACAATAAACACCAACAAAAACATAAGCAACACCCATTTTCAGCTCAGAACAGCCCAAATTTGATGGGACTGGCTATTGGCAATTATGCATATAGAGAGGGAGAAGTGTTCAGGAAGGGCAACTGGGGGGGGGGCGTCAACCTTTCAAAAAAATATCAATTACCAAACTTACCATAGTATTAATAGTAAAAGTGGAAATAGGTCAAATATCTAACCAATAAGTATTACACTGTTGAGAGAAGGAGAAGTATTTAGTAGTATGAAGGGAATAGATATAGTATTGTAGTACAAGAGTATCATAAAGACTTTGATTTTTATGTGACCAGGCCAGATAGTACTCCTCATCCAGTAAATCTCATGGTGAAGTTTCTAAAACTTATCCAAGGGGACCAGACAGATCTAAAAATCACATGACTTCTGGTTTCCCACTTGACTAACTCTTCCACTTGAAAGACATGGTCAACCATCTGTAACCATTGGTTAAATATTGGTGGGGATTTATATTTCCAGTACTTAGAGATAAGAATACTCACATATACCATAAAGTATCAAATAACCCTAAATTTGGGCATTTGTATTTTATCTGGGAATAAGTGCAGTAGACAAGTTTCAGAGATGGAGATTGTTCTGTTGGACAATCATCAACCAATGTGATGTGATCAAAATGCAGGACCACCTGGAAAAGTGAAGCGAAAATTTCTTACTACACCGCCAGTATAAGTAGGCTTTTATTTACAAATTTTATCAGATGAAGGGCCACCTGATTAATATTTTATAACCACTTTCTCGGATTCCAAAAGATTTGGAAGCCTGTTTAGGGGCTGATAATATTTCCTGCATACCTGATTATTTTGTTTAAATCTAGTTCTCAGGCTGTCATAAAAAGTAGTGTTAGAACAGAGCATGATAAAAGTAAATCATTTTCTTATGTGGGTTAACATTGATGTATTGTTGTCATATCTGAGACTCGGGAAAAAATAGACTTAACATAACTTAGATGTGTAAAAGTTTACTAAACTATAATAAAAGATATACAGTGATCCCTCAAGATACAATGGTTTTTGGATACAATATTTTCAACATACAATGGTCATTTCTGACCCATCGTAAGTAGTGGTGAGCGAGCATGCCTACGCTCGGGTACGCTCAGTGTTCGGCTGAACACCGAGTGTACTCGAGCGCAATGCTCGAGTCCCCTCCCCGCACCAAGACATTTTTTTAAATTATTTAATTTTTTTTTTTTTTAAATGGTGTGGGGTCCCTCCTTTTTTCCTTCTCCAGCCAGATACAACAAGCAGCGGCAGCCTGGCACTACCAGGGTGGGAAGGGACACGGTTATTGGCCCTTCCCAGCCTAACAGTAACAGCCTGCCGCTGCCCCAGAACCGGACCCTCAATTTAGAAGGTCCAGTCCTGCGGGTACCCGGCTCCTCCCGAGACCCCTGGTGGCGGTGGGTGCCGAGGTAATAGATGTTGGGGTTAGTGCTGGCCATACCGGCAAGCACTAAGCCCAGTATTAGTAATCAGGGCCGTCTGTAGATAGCCGTGATTACTAAAACTGCAGTGTGGAAAAAAAAACACACACACACACTTATAAAATATTTTATTGAAATAAATACTCCCCCAGACCCCTGTTTGACCATTTTATTAAAAAAATAAAAAAGCTGGTCCGACATAATCCAATGAATCCGACATAGTCCTCTGCATTCACGATCCTGAAAAATAGAAAAGAAACAAGCAAACACAAACCACTTACCTCCTCAGGCTTCTTCTTTGTAGTAATTCCTTCCGTCCAGCAGGTGGCGCTGTGGTAAAACTTACCACTCTGCGCGCCGACTTCCTGCTGGATGGGAGGAGGGAGCTGCCAGGAAAGGTAAGTAGTGTCCTCTGTGTTTCTGTCTTTGTACTTTTTTAAAAAAATTTTGGGCACTTGTGTAAACCAGGCACCCCCCGCTCTTCCAAGCGGGGGGTGCCTGGTTTACTCCCATAGACTTCAATTATGCTTGAGTGTTCGGCCGAGCACTCGAGCACCCCTGAGTGCTCGGCCAGAGCACCCCAGCGTACAAGCACCTGGATGCTCGATCATCACTAATCGTAAGTTGAAACCAGACTCAACATACAATGTCCTAGACTCAGATCAAACCAATCAAGGTCACTTCTCTGGTAAAATACCGTAGCTGGAGTCAGCTATTCCTGACTGTTATATGTAAGGACTTGTTTTATCTGTCTTAGTTACGTATCTGCTTATTTTTCTTCAGTCTTCATTTTCTCTTATGTTGGATGAGATTTTGGGGCTTTGAAACCGATTACTCAACTTACAATGGTTTCAACATACAATGGCCGTCGTGGAACCAATTTACAATAAATTGTAATTTGAGGGGCCACTGTATATACAAATGATAACATACAGAGTACAGTAAATAACAGTGACCATAGCTGTGAACAAATGCGCAAGCTCCATATCGACCAGTTCCCAACATAACACCTGGCTGGTGACCATACGATACAAAAAGATGTGATGATAGCAAGACACATCTTACCCTGATGATGTGTTCAATGGATCTAACCTCTTTGTTACTTAGATACAGTAGATGGTGTCTAGCCTTCTTCCCCTACTAACCCCACCTAAAGGACTTCAGTGTGCAGTAGGTATGTACAGTTACTTCAGACTTCAAGGTATCACTAACCAACTACTTTACAAGCAATAAAAGGGGAAAGAACCACTAAATAGCTTGCTATACAATGGACCAAAATAGTCTCATAGCATATCAGTGTCCTCATTGAATCATATTTTTCACAAGATTGTCCTATATGCTTGAATTAATTTATTGTACAGGCAGGGGCTCAAGATTTGCACTTAAGCAATTGTATCAGTTCTTCTGGTCTTACTGTGACTCCGACATTTATCAAATAGCAGAGACTCATGCGACTGAATGTGACTGAATGTCCAGTACTTGAGAAAGGGTCATAGGACAATATTTAAGACTGTATTAGACAGGCAGATTAGCAAGTGATTGTCAGGAGGGAAGTGATTTCTAGTTAGAGGAGGAGACCGCTGCTATTACATGCAGCCATTTCCTATGCAACATGGAGAGGAGCGATCTCTAGGCCATTGCTCATCCCCATACTGTCCAGTGGTTTGCCAGCAGCAGATCGCTATTAGACAGCACAATCTGCCACCAACAGGCATTGATTTTTAAGTGCCAGTATTACACTGCAAGATGGTCGCTAACGAGTGTTCATGTGAACAAAATATCAGCCAGTGTAATACAGCCTTAAAGAGAACCTGTCATTTCCGAAACACCCCCTGAACTAGAGTAAGCGGTGTATAGTGTAAGTGATGCTGAATCCGAATATGTAAGTTTTATCTTCATACTCACTTCCATTCTGACGCTGTGCTCCCACAAACCAGCAGTAAAATGCATCTCCATTATGTTAGTGAGCACTGGAGTCCACTGAGTGCATTTTACTGCAGGTTTGTGGAAGCACAACATCAGAATGGAAGGAAGTATGAAGATAAAAATTACATAACCAGACTCGACGTCACTTACACTATACAACGCTTACTCTAGTTCAGGGGGTGTTTCGGAGATGACAGGTTCCCTTTAAGTCCCTTACTTGTAACATGGTGAATGGAAGGGGACACTTAAACTCTGTACTTCATCCTGACATCATGTTTGCCAAGTTGTTGAAGTGAAGGCTTTTCCTATTTACAGTGTACAGGGGAGAACTAGATTATGAAAATATCAATTGTCTTAAAGGGAAGGTTAGTAATTCTTTTTTTATGGATACCTGAGATTTATCTACCAGTCTCTTAACCCAGTCTATTACTCTGTGGAGCTGTATTGATTGCTAGAATTGCTTAGGGGCTGCTAGATCAATACTACTATGAGAATGAGGAGGTAATGTCAGTATGGAGCGTGCCATTCTGTGTCTGCACAATTTCTCTAGAAATCTAAACATTACTTTTATTCACAAGGAAGATAAAGGTACCATCAAGATGAATAGGGAGTGCTTGGAGGACTTAAGTGATTTTGGGCCAGACAAGGAACATTTCAAAATATTTGTACTACCAAGCCAGGAGACAAAAGCTATAGGCCAGGAGGTCTAACAAGGGCAGGAAATAGTTTTTATATAAGTGAGGTAGGTTTGAGATATTACCACTAAGAACTGGATAGAAGAGCATGTCCACGTGAAAGGAGAGTTATTGTCATAAACTGCAGCTTTATGTTCTGGTCCTCCACATTTAATCCCTTTTAATTCTAGTGTCTAATCTGATTGTCTGAAGCAAAGCTTCCATGGTAATAATATGCAGGAGGAGGGATAGGGGGCATCCCTGCCATGTGCATTTAGTTATAGAAAATTATATAGACTATTGGTCATTAAGTCACTGTAAGTTGAATTTTTGAACATAGAAAAGATTACAATGATAACTTTGTTGAGGAATATGGAAGGCTTGTAGAGTTTCTTGGATAATGGTGAAATCACCAGGCTCAAAGGCCTTCTTGGTATCTGAGCTGAAGAAGACCTGACTCCTGCAAATTCCTAATTTATCTTTAGCAACCATTTACTGTAACATATAGTTGGTAAATGCAGTATGCCTGTCATGTCAGGTAAGGAACAGTGCAGACTTGGTGTCCACCCACACCACTTTCCCTACCTACTTGGATGATTAACCCGCAAAGGCAGCCCCCAATTGGGCGACAGTCCGTGACCTGAGTAGGTACGCACAACCTACTTAGGGGAGACAAAAGTAAAAGTCAGACAGGCCAAGTCAAAATCAGAGATTACTGTCAGAACCAAGGAAGAAATAAAAGCAGAGTAATATACCAAGCAGGCTCAAAACCAGGAGGTAACATTAGAACCAGGAACAGCAGGAGAAATACAAACAAAGTGAGTGAGGCAAGAAGACCAATCACAGGAAACTGTGGCCGGCAATTGCCTGAATAAATACCCTGCCAACAGGAAACACATGACGTCAGGCCTGATTGGCCCAGAGTCCCTGCTCTCTGATAGGCCAAATAGCCCCACTGTCAGCTGGGCTGATGCCATGGTGTTGAAGTGACGCCAGGCAAGTACCTGACAATGCCATGGCTTGGTTGTTGCATATATTAAGAATCAAAAGTTCATCAAAGTCCATTAGGAGCAATATTTTAGAACTCAGATTGGAGGACATTGTTAGTTTCTGTATAATATGTTTAACAATTCTTTCCCTTTTAATAATTTTCTACCTTGACTCAAAGAACAATCATTAGTATCTTTATTTAATATGATACTTCATAATGTTAAGGGATTCATTGTTTCATTTGCTTAGTTGTTTTTGTATGGCATACAGCCTTGTTTGCATTAATGACCATAGAGGCACAATATACTGTACAAAAAAGTTTTTCCCACGGAAGAGCGGGGGGGTGCCTGGTTTACGCAAGTGCCCCAAATAAAAAAAAAAAAACACACAGACATACTTACCTTCCCTGGCAGCTCCCGACCTGCTCCAGCAGGAAGACGGCTTGCATAGTGGTAATTTTTACCACAGCACCACCTGCTGGACAGGAGGAGGGAGCTGCCAGGGAAAGGTAAGGACGGATCCGTCATAACCCCAATGCAAGTCAATGGGGACGGATTAGTTTACTAGTGTGTCACACCAAACGGATCCGTCCCCATTGACTTGCATTGGGGTCCTGACGGATCCATCTAGGGGACTCGAGCTTTGCGCTTGAGTACACTCGGTGTTCGGCCGAACACCGAGTGCACCCGAGCGTAGGCATGCTCGGCCGAACAGCGAGTTCGGCCGAGCATGCTCGCTCAACACTATCAATAAGTGAATAATTTACTAAATACACAGTACAATAAGTGTATAATAGGACACATTGCAGTACCAGAAAAAGAATACACACAATGGGCTAAAGTGCTGAACCATTAAAAACAGTGTAGCTAAAATACAGCAAAGACATAAGTATGCAAACATTTTAGTGCAATCAATTTCACATTTGCAAGCATAAAAGGCTCAGATATACGTTTGAGTCTCTCCTTATGGCTCCTAGTTGGAAATGATAAAACACTGTCTGTCTGGAACACATATTCCAAAATTCAATTGTAATCCACGTGAGGTAAAATTGTAATCCAAACAGGTAATGTATAATCCACATGGATAATAGAGAATAGCATCAAATAGAGAACCCTTTTTGCAAAGGGGGCTCCCAAATAACCTGAGAAGGGGGTAAAAAGGAAAATAGGCTCGCTTAGGTGCAACTGGGACTTTTCTGCAGAATGGGGGGAGTCCTGACAGCCATGCCCATCTGGGTGAGAGTCAAACGGGGGCAACACAAACTAAACACCTGCCAACTAGCATCTCACCCGTCAGGTGCAGTCCATAGTGTGGCTCCCATAGGTCCTCCTGCAGTGTCCGTGACACTGCCAGTAGTTGGGTTCCTCAGATGAGGGACCTGAAGTCCTCCTCGCTCGAGCTGCTGCTGAAGCTCATCAGAGGACGCTCCTGCCTCTTGTAGGCCATGCTCGCTCCGGTGGTGGAACTCCAGTGCCCTCTTCTTCCTGAAGTTGGACTTGATCGGGTCCGGGTGGTGGTGATGCTCACGAGCGCTGCAGCCATTTTCACTTTTCCGGATCCTCCTGCCGGGACAGCAGGACTTCCGGCTGCAGCGGTTCCAGAAAGGTTGCATCCAGGGAAGAAGACCCAGCTTCCCCGGCTGCTGCTGGCTTCATCTTCCACGGCAGGTGGTATTGGTGGATGACCGTGGATTGGAAGGTGAACGATAACATGGTCAGCTGACCCAGCTGTAAGGACTGTGGTGGTGGTGGTGCTGGCAGTCCAGGAATCAGAGGCTCCGGATGAGGATGTGGCTTTTCCCTGAACCGGAGGTCACCATCTGGGAACTCCTGCAGGCAGCGCAAGCGTACTGGACCTGGTGGTTCATTCGGCCACACTTCTGGTTCCGTTGTAGGCACCAGAGGCTTTGAAAGGAGGGTAACCCCGGTCGCAAATGGGCCTTTCAGGGACGCCATGGGGGTGTACTCCACCTGATCCCTCATGTACAGGCTATGACGATGTTGTGGCAGATACGGCCGCTTCATCGACCTGCGGCCCACAAAATATTCCTTTACCTCCTCGTCATCCTGCAGGAAGCCAGACCCTCTCCCAACGGAAAACGAAAGCACAGTTCCCTTTCGGCGTTTCAATGAAGGATCTCCTGGCATGGGGTGGTCGAGTATCTGGATGACCCAGTCCTCCACTGTGGTTTTATAGTCCCAGAGGGTCTGTGCATGGGCCGTCACAGATGGTGGGACAATTGGGTTCTGGTGTATGGAAGGGGTGGATCTCCTCCTGGGCGGCAAAGTGGACGCTCCAGCCACCTCCGCCGCAGGAGCCACAGCAGATGTTCCAGCTGCGCGAGCCACAGCAGACGTTCCAGCTGCACGAACCACAGTAGACGCTCCAGCCACCTCATGAGTCGCAGAAACAGCAACCTCAGCAGGTGGTAAGGAAGACAAAGGCACTGAAGCTGGGTTTTTCTGACCGAGTTGTGACACCCTGATGTCTGGAGAGGGCGGTGGTTCAGGGAACTCGTCCCCAAAATACATTTCATTCCAATTTGGGCGCAGCTGTTTTTTAGCCATGATGCTTGCCTCTTGCTCTGAGGTCAGCGCTGGTCTAACCTGGTTCAGACTTCAGAGGAGGGTGGAGTATTGAGGGAAGAGTCTTCACTCCCTATACGTGCAAAATAGTTAGATCCCAGTGGACCAGGCTGTTTTTTTCCAGTTCTGAGGGGGGCGTATCTTCACTTTCTCGCTCTTGCGTGGGCGTATCGTCATTGTCCCGCCTCACGCAGAATGCGTACGGTTTATACGTATAGTTAGCATGTTAAATTTTGCGAAGATTTACGAATAATACAAAGCGAATCCAAAGAAATTCGCTTCGCAGCTGAAAATTTCCAAGATTCGATACAAATCTACGAAGCGGCAAATTTTGCTAATCTCTAAAAGGCAACACTATGTTCTCTCTTGTTTTTCTGAATCTCATTCTGGAAATGTATATTTGTGAAATTTTCCAGCTAGTTACATTAAAACATGAAATATCAATCTTATGTTATCAGGTTTATTGCATATTGTAACACATATTGAACATATATGTTTTATCCTATTAATGCTTTCTATGGAGTAATCACGAGTTCTAGAATCCAAGCTTTTACTGTAGTGTTCTCCATTATCCTTATAGACAACCTGTCACTAGGTCTGGCTCCATTAAAGTTTTTGTGTAAATAGCTCCAAATTTCCACGCTGATTCATTTATGTCAAAAATCTAAATGTAATTAAGCATAAGCTGTATACACACAGAATTGTATAGAATGTTAGAAAGGGATGAGTATCAGTACACAGTAATATTATGTAGGCCCTTAGGATGAGTGAATCGGTTCACAAAAATTCGGTCCCCGAATGAATCTGAAGCTTTTGCAGTTAGTTTTGGGCAAATTGCATAAGAAAGAGCACAGTGCCATTTTACTGTGAGAATTATCAGAGGAATACAGTGAGGGAGGAAGATGAAGGATGCTCATATGACACTCTCCATATTGAAATGTCTAGCTAAAGACAGCATAAGAAGATAATATGGAGAGAAAATGTAATAGGGAGGGACAGTATAAGAATATTATAGGGAGAGAAAAGGTGATAGGGACGGACAGTATAAGATTATAGGGAGAGAAAAGGTGATAGGGATGGACAGTATAAGATTATAGGGAGAGAAAAGGTGATAGGGATGGACAGTATAAGAAGATTATAGGGAGAGAAAAGGTGATAGGGAGGGACAGTATAAGAAAAATATAGGGAAAGAAAAGGTGATAGGGAGGGATAGTATAAGAATATTATAGGGAGAGAAAAGGTGATAGGGAGGGACAGTATAAAAATATTATAAAGAGAGAAAGAGTGATAGGCGAGGGTGTGTATAATAAGGTTATAGGGAGAGAAAAGGTGATAGGGAGGGATAGTATAAGAAGGTTATAGGGAGATAATAGGTGATAGGGAGGGACACTATAAGAAGATTATAGAGAGATAATATTTAGGAATTATATTATATTTAGGAGTACCGTATATTAAAGGGTGTAATCAGGGGGAGGAAGTGAGAACTGGTCGCTATCTGGTGCATTTACTGGCTACTGTCAGCTAATCTTCCGACAACTAGTTCTACATTACAGATTCCTACCACTACTGTCTTTTATTTATTTATTTATTTATTTACTTATTTGTTTGTTTTTTGGGGGGAGGATTTCTTTCACAACTGTGTTAGTGAAGGCATACTGTATCACAGTGTCGGGTTGAAAAGATGTGTTGTGCATCATCACTGCAAAAATATTTAACAAGTTTTAGTCAAAGGGTGTTATTCTGTGAAAAAGCATTCAATAACTGTACCACATTTCACATCTGTAATGCAAATTAAAGCATACTGCATCACAGCATCTAGTTAAATAGATGTTTATCATCACTGCCCGAAAACTACAGTATAATGTCACATCTAAGTGTTAGTGAAGGGCCTCATCAGAACATCTAGTTCAAGCATGTTTCACTGCAAAAATTGTATTATTACTAGTGATGTTCGAGCACCCCGATGTTCGGGTGCTCGGATGCTCTGGCCGAACACTAGGTGGTGCTCGAGTGCTCGGCCGAGCACCCGAGTACAATGGAAGTCAATGGGAGAAGACCAGGCTTGGATGAGGGGAGGGTGTCTGGTCCATAGGGAAATGTAAGAAAATGGTGGCAACACCCCAGAAATGGTTAGGGAACAGCATGGGGAGGATGTCTGGATGCATCTTGGACACCAAAGTCGCTGCTATTAACGTTGATGGCCGACTATTACGCCACTTTTACGAAATGACAAAAATACCCCCCAAAAACCCAAGATAACATCGATTTTACTGGAAATATTGTCAGGAAACATAGATTTACTTGTAAGTTAAGTGCAAGTGCTGCCAAAAATTACACGGATGAGGCACTCCCATACAACTGGTATATCATAAAAAGGAGGCCTTATTCACATTGTGGTATAATTGTGGGACTCAGACACTCATAAAGCCTATGCACTAAGGGAAAGGGCTGATCCTTGTAATTTTTGGCAGCCCTTTCCCTTAGTGCATAGGCTTTATGAGTGTCTGAGTCCCCCATTCTGCTGCTGCGCAGACCGTCCAAAAACTGTAAGAGTGACAGTCTGCTGCCGAGCTGACCGTCCAAAAAATTGAATGGACACATGCTGCTGCCACCGCACCGCTCAGAGTCGCTGACGACCGTTTCTTTTTTCGCTATCCGCCGCGGGAGGCCAGGGCCCCCCCAGCGGCATGTGCCGCGTCGGCCATTCCACTCTCGCTCTCCGCGATAATTCCATGTCCTATTGCGTTTATCTAAGTTGCTGCACTTAAAAAGCTTGAAGTTTGATTTTAGGATCGAGTTGGCTGTCTGCAGGGAGGTGAGCTACCACCTGTTGGAGCCCCTGCCTCTCGGCGCCTCCCCGATGCTGTTCGTTCTGTGTTCTGGGGGCTGGAATCGTTTACTTAAAAAATTCGAGTGTTCAAACCAAGCCGGGTGGACTGAATACTTGAGCTATGAATAATGGAATTGGACTCCATGCTGCTGCCACCGTACTTTATCAAACTGTCCCAAATTTAAGTTTGACACTCTGCTGCCGAGCTGACCGTAAAAAAAAATTTAAGGGACACATGCTGCTGCCACCAAACTTTATCAAACTGTTCCAAATTTAAGGGTGACAAGCTGATGCCAAGCTGACTGTCCAAAAGAATGATATTCTTCATGTGACATTCCGCTGCATAGCAGACAGTTAAAAATTTTCAAGTGTGACACGCTAATGCCGAGCTGACCGTCCAAAAGAATGATATTCTTGATGTGACATTCCGCTGCATAGCAGACCGTTAAAAATTTTCAAGTGTGACGCGCTAATGCCGAGCTGACCGTCCAAAAGAATAATATTCTTGATGGGACATTCCGCTGCATAACAGACCGTGTAAAATTTTCAAGTGTGACACGCTAATGCCGAGCTGACCGCCCAAAAAAATGATATTCTTCATGTGACATTCCGCTGCAGAGCAGACCGTTAAAAATATTTAAATCTGAAACGCTAATGCTGAGCTGACCGTCCAAAAGAATGATATTCTTGATGTGACATTCCGCTGCAGAGCAGACCATTAAAAATATTTAAATCTGACACGCTAATGTCGAGCTGACCGTCCAAAAGAATGATATTCTTCATGTGACATTCCGCTGCAGAGCAGACCGTTAAAAACATTTACGCGTGACACGCTAATGCCCATTCTGCAGAAGAGCAGACCGATAAAAATATTTAAGTGTGACACGCTAATGCCAAGCTGACCGTCGAATACATTATATTCTTCATGTGATATTCTACAGAAGAGCTGACCGTTAAAAACATTTAAGTGTGACACGCTAATGCCAAGCTGACCGTCGAATACATTATATTCTTGATGCGACATTCTGCAGAAGAACAGACCGATAAAAATATTTAAGTGTGACACGCTAATGCCAAGCTGACCATTAAATACATTATATTCATCATGTGACTCTCAATATCGTCCTCGTCCTCTTCCTCCTCTTCAGCCCATCCACGCTGAAGAGATGGTGTAAACGTGGTATGCCTAACCTGTGTAGCGGTGGCAACCGTCTCCTCCTCCTCCTCCAATTGGCGCTGAGAAGACGAATCGATGGTGCTCTGGCTATCACCCTGTGTAGGGTCTTCCCCCATTTCCACCTCTTCCACACGCAGAGCATCGGCCTTTCTTGTGAGCAGTGAGTTTTTTAGCAGACACAGAAGTGGGATGGTTACGCTGATAATGGCATTATCGCCATTCACCATCTGTGTAGATTCATCAAAGTTGCATAACACCTCACAGAGGTCAGACATCAATGCCCACTCGTCGCTTGTGAAGAGCGGAAGCTGACTAGAAAGGCGCCGACCGTGGTGCAGCTGATATTCTACTACTGCTCTCTGCAGCTCACAAAGCCTGCTCAACATGTGTAAGGTGGAATTCCATCGCGTGCTCAAGTCGCACAGCAGTCGGTGAGCCGGCAACCACAAGCGCTGCTGCAGGGTTGCCAGGCCGGCAGAAACTGTCGGTGACTTGCGGAAATGGGCGCACAGGCGACGCACCTTCACCAGTAGCTGAGACAAATTCTAGTAAGTTTTTAGAAACCGCTGAACCACTAAGTTGAATACATGGGCCAGGCATGGTATGTGTGGGAGGTTGGCCAGCTCCAAAGCCGCTACCAAGTTGCGGCCGTTATCGGATACAACCATGCCTGGCTGTAGGTTGACTGGCGAGAGCCACAGCTCAGCCTGTTCCCTTATGCCATGCCATAGCTCTGCGGCGGTGCTGTTTGTCACCCAGGCAAATAAGCTTCAGCACAGCCTGTTGCCGCTTACCGACTGCTGTGCTTCACTGCTTCCAGCTACTGACAGAAGTCTGAGTGGTGTTGCAAGATGGCAATTCTGCATGGGAAGAAGTGGAGGAGGAGGTGGAGGAAGAGAAGGAGGGGTTGCAGCCGCTACTATAGGTGGCAGCGGAAATCCGGATGGAAGGTGGGCCCACAATCCTTGGCGTGGGTAGCACCTGGGCCATCCCAGGGGACGACTCGCTCCCAGCCTCCACAGCCTAACAAGAACTTGACTTAACTGCGTCTCATCCTCACCCACAACCTCTTGAGACACTAATTGCCCTTGACTTATTGGCAACTGTGTCTCATCATCATCATCCACCTCGGGAGAAAATATTTGTCGTTCCCCACCATCATTGTCTTCAGACTGTGTTTGCTCAATAGGTTGGAATCAGGGCACAATATCTCCTCATGTCCCACTTCAAGCGGCCTTGGCGAGAGGCCAAAGCCAAGGGACGGTGATGAAAAAAGCTCCTCGGAATATCCCAATGTGGGATCTCTTCTTTGCCCAGACTCTGCATGGTGGGAGGAAGGAGGATCAGGGTGAGGATGCGGTTGCCCAGACTCTTGGCTACTGAGACTGGACTTTGTGGAAGAAGGGGTGGTGCTTAACCGACTGGAAGCATTATCAGCTGAAATCCAACCAACTACCTGCTCGCACTGCTGTGGCGGCAAGAGTTGCGTCTTGCGCCGCCCTGCAAACTGTGGCATGAAGCTAGGAGTTTTGGATGACTTTGTTTCTTGGGCTCTGCCAGCAGGCACAGTTTCACCGCGCCCAGAACCATGACCTCTGCGTTCACCATCAGCAGCACGCCCACTTCCCCGTCCCTTAGTGCTTGCCTTGCGCATATTGTATAGTATATATGCAACTTGGTCACAACTACAGTACTGCAGATTTTTATTAACTGTATGATCAGAAAAATGTAAACGATTGTCCAATAATCTGAATGCAGTAACGTTATAGAGCAGCAGCAAATGAGGAACTGCGGCCTAAATTAATAGACTTTTGAACGGTTGTAATACACTGTACACCTAGCGTTACTGGCAGAGCACACCTGGATTTTTTTTGCCACCCAAAAAAATAAAAAAAGACGTATTTCACAATGGACTTTGGTCTTTTTGGAACAGCGACAATCTTTCTACCTACTCAAATCCTATCCCTGTTGTTTAATTCCCTCCTAGGGAAAATTGAACTGCAGCAGCAAATGGGGAACTGCGGCCTAAATGAACGGTATTAAATACAGATGTCAGCTACAGAGACTTTTGAATGGTTGTAATACGCTGTGCACCTAGCGTTACTGACAGGGCACACCTGGGGTTTTTTTTGACACCCACAAAAATAAAAAAAAAACGTATTTCCAAATGGACATTTGAACAATGATAGTAACCCTGCCTATAGAAATTCTATCAATACGCAAATGTTATACAGCAAGACGCAAAAGAATTACTGCTGGCTTAACAGCAGAAATTATAGCAAAGTATGTCAGGTATATAGTATACAGAGAGTGTCCTACAGCATGCAGCAGCAGCACATGTGTCATTAATGGCAGGCCACCTAGTGCTATTTTCACCACCTTTAAAGTACTCAAATATCAGTAAATAAAGGTTTGTGACAGATATAATGGCCCTTATAAGGGCTTTTGGGTCTTTTTTTAGCTATTTCTATCCCTGCCTAGCGTGCTTCTCTCCCTACACCCTCTGTCCCTCCTTGCAGCACCTCTTCCTGTCTAACACTGGCCGGGCCACATGTCGCCGGGTGCTTTATAGCACCCGATGACGTGTTCCCGGCCAGCCAATCAGTGTAATGCCAGTAGCTAACATGGTTACTGGCATTACACTGAATGTCATACCTCCACGCACGCTAATAGGCTAATTAGCATGCGGGGAGGGGACTCGAGCATGGCGCTCGAGCACACACGGTATTCGGCCAAATACCGCATGTACCCGAGCACCGCCATGTTCGGCCGAATAGTGTATTCGGTCAAACATGTTAGCTCAACACTAATTATTACCATTGTAAATTCTCAATACCAGTGTGCAGTGTGTTTGTAGAAGGGGAGGGATTTGGGACACTTAACTGCACCTCTGTCTTTAAATCACAGGAAAAAAAACACTTTCAATTTGGCTAGTACCGTTCAATAATCTGTGTATACCAAACCTGGGTTATTCTGTGTGAACTAACTCTTCTGCTTTTCATTTGACTGCTACTGTGAAAGAACGGCACATAGTAACATAGTTTAAAAGGCTGACTGTCCATTTAGTTTATAAGGCTGGCTGTCCATTTAGTTCAGCCTGTTATCCTGCAAGTTGATCCAGAGGAAGGCAAAAAAACCCTGTGAGGTAGAAGCCACTTTTCCTCACTTTAGGGGAAAAAGATTCCTTCCCGACTCCAATCAGGCAATCAGAATTACTCCCTGGATCAAAGACCCCTCTCTAGTAGCTATAGCCTGTAATATTATTACACTCCAGAAATACATCCAGGCCCCTCTTGAACTCTTTTTGTGAATCCACCATCATCACTTCCTCAGGCAGAGAGTTCCATAGTCTCACTGCTCTTACAGTAAAGAATCCTCTTCTATGTTTGTGCAGAAACCATTGTTCCTCCAGATGCAGAGGGTGTCCCCTCGTCACAGTCACAGTCCTGGGGTTAAATAGGGGTAACCTCGATCGAGTGATTGCTAATTTACTATTTCAGAGTTTTCTGTTGGTTTTATGATTCCAGGTATGTTTAAATGGAGAATCTGAAACTACACCATAGTCTCACAATATAAATAAGTTGCACAAGATTTCTTCAAAAGGGTTGGCCACTATATTGCTAGTGCTGGCCAATGTGCTTATAAGATGACTATCTGGCACTTAGTAATATAGCCTTTGTTGAAATTCTGCACCATTTCCTATTTCATACGGTGCTCTCCCTTGTTAACCAAGTCTTTTATGCTGTCCACACAGAAGTCTTGTCCTTTAAATAGCTACTGATGGAGGGCCATGTGACCAAGCAAGTTATGTCTATGGGATGTCTCCTCCATTCAAATACACTGGACCTGCCAGCTGCACTTGTACTGTTGAAAGTTTAGTGCAGATGAAGTGTGTTTGAATGCAGGAGACATCACATGGAGGTGATTTGCCTGGTTACATAACCCTCCTTCTGTGGTCATCTTATGGACAGTACCTCTGTATGGACTTCACGGAAGATTTGCCTCACTCAAACTCTCTTTTCAGTTTGATTGCCAGTATTTTTATGATTTTATGATAAAAGTTTGCCTATGAGTTTTCTCTCGTTCTTGTTACTATTTTGGAGTCTTTTCTAGTTTTATTCAATGGGTGATGGAAATAGGGAATAGGGGTATTCTGCATTACCTTGATAAATTTCTTATTTGTAGAGTTTGCAGATTCTAATGTCTGTGTTAATCTATTGTTGACATTTTTTCTGAAATGTCAGCTTCATTCGAAGTTCCTTGGGCACTAGAGAAGACTGGCCTTGTCACACATTGGAATTCCTTGGTACAGTGCCTTGCGAAAGTATTCGGCCCCCTGGAACTTTTCAACCTTTTGCCACATTACAGGCTTCAAACAAAAAGATATAACATTTGAAATTTTTGCTGAAGAATCAACAACAAGTGGGTCAAAATTGTGAAGTGGAACGAAATTTATTGGATCATTTAAACTTTTTTGTAATAATAAAACTGAAAAGTGGGGCGTGCAAAATTATTCGGCCCTCTTGCATTAATACTTTGTTGCACCACCTTTTGCTGCGATTACAGCTGCAAGTCGCTTGGGGTATGTCTCTATCAGTTTTGCACATCTAGAGACTGAAATTCTTGCCCATTCTTCCTTGCAAAACAGCTCAAGCTCTTTGAGGTTGGATGGAGAGCGTTTGTGAACAGCAGTTTTCAGCTCTTTCCACATATTCTCAATTGGATTCAGGTCTGGACTTTGACTTGGCCATTCTAAGACCTGGATACGTTGATTTTTGAACCATTCCATTGTAGATTTTGCTTTATGTTTGGGATCATTGTCTTGTTGGAAGATAAATCTCTGTCCTAGTCTCAGTTCTTTTGCAGACTTCAACAGGTTTTCATCCAGAATGGTCCTGTATTTGGCTCCATCCATCTTCCCATCAATTTTAACCATCTTCCCTGTCCCTGCTGATGAAAAGCAGGCCCAAACCATGATGCTGCCACCACCATGTTTGACAGTGGGGATGGTGTGTTCAGGGTGATGAGCTGTGTTGCTTTTATGCCAAACATATCGTTTTGCATTGTTTCCAAAAAGTTGGATTTTGGTTTCATCTGACCAGAGCACCTTCTTCCACATGTTTGGTGTGTCTCCCAGGTGGCTTGTGGCAAACTGTAAACAAGACTTTTTATGGATATCTTTGAGAAATGGCTTTCTTTTTGCAACTCTTCCATAAAGGCCAGATTTGTGAAGTGTTCGACTGATTGTTGTCCTATAGACAGACTCTCACACCTCAGCTGTAGATCTCTGCAGTTCATCCAGAGTGATCATTGGCCTCTTGACTGCATCTCTGATCAGTCTTCTCCTTGTTTGAGATGAAAGTTTAGAGGGACGGCCAGGTCTTGGTAGATTTGCAGTGGTCTGATACTCCTTCCATTTCAATATGATCGCTTGCACAGTGCTCTTTGGGATGTTTAAAGCTTGGGAAATCTTTTGGTATCCAAATCCGGCTTTAAACTTCTCCACAACAGTATCACAGACCTGCCTGGTGTGTTCCTTGGTCTTCATGATGCAGAACCCTGAGACTATCACAGAGTAGGTGCATTTATACGGAGACTTGATTACACACAGGTGGATTCTATTTATCTTCATCAGTCATTTAGGACAACATTGGATCATTCAGAGATCGTCAATGAACTTCTGGAGTGAGTTTTCTGAACTGAAAGTAAATGGGCCGAATAATTTTGCACGCCCCACTTTTCAGTTTTATTATTACATAAAAAGTTTAAATGATCCAATAAATTTCGTTCCACTTCACAATTGTGACTCACTTGTTGTTGATTCTTCACCAAAAATTTAAAAGGTTATATCTTTTTGTTTGAAGCCTGAAATGTGGCAAAAGGTTGAAAAGTTCCAGGGGGCCAAATACTTTCGCAAGGCACTGTATAGTGGTTGATTCAAGTTATACGGAATTCCGTTTGCCTCAGGAAAATTCGGATAAATTTAGACTGCTGACACTAAAGAAGACAACATTTAAACAGTTACAATCTTTATTGTAGTCAGAGCCATAGCCAGACCCTTATTTCTGATATTTAAGGACTCTATATTGACAGGGAGTGTTCCACAGGATTGGCACATAGCAAATGTGGTGCCAATATTCAAAAAGGGTCCAAAAACAGATCCCAGAAACTATAGGCCAGTAAGTTTAACATCTGTCGTGGGTAAACTGTTTGAAGGTTTTCTAAGATGCTATATTGGAGTACCTCAATAAAAATAAGCAAATAACTCCATATCAGCATGGCTTCATGAGGGATCGGCCATGTCAAACCAATTTAATCAGTTTCTATGAGGAGGTAAGTTCTAGACTTGACCGCGAGGAATCAATGGATGTCGTATATCTGGACTTCTCCAAAGCATTTGAAACTGTACCACATAAAAGGTTAGTATATAAAATGAGAATGCTTGGCCTGGGAGAAAATGTCTGCATGTGGGTAAGTAACTGGCTCAGTGATAGAAAACAGAGGGTGGTTATTAACGGCACATACTCTGATTGGGTCACTGTCACTAGGGGGTACCACAGGGGTCAGTATTGGGCCCTATTCTCTTCATTATATTTATCAATGATCTTGTAGAAGGCTTGAGCAGTAAAATATCAATTTTTGCAGATGACACTAAACTGTGTAAAGTAATTAACACAGAAGAGGACAGTACACTGCTACCGATAGATCTGGATAGACTGGAGGCTTGGGCAGAGAAGTGGCAGATGAGGTTTAACACTGACAAATGTAAGGTTATGCATATGGGAAGGAATAATGCAAGTCACCAGTACATACTAAATGGTAAAACATTGGGTAACTCTGACATGGAAAAGGATCTAGGAATTTTAGTAAACAGCAAACTAAGCTGCAGAAACCAGTCAGACAGCTGCCGCCAAGGCCAATAATGGGTTGCATCAAAAGAACGTGATGAGAACATAGTCCTGCCACTTTACAAATCACTAGTCAGACCACACATGGAGTACTGTGCACAGTTCTGAGCTCCTGTGAACAAGGTAGACATAGCAGAGCTGGAGAGGGTTCAGAGGAGGGCAACTAAAGTAATAACTGGAATGGGTGGACTACAGTACCCAGAAAGATTATCAAAATTAGGGTTATTTACTTTAGAAAAAGATGACTGAGGGGAGATCTAATAACTATGTATAAATATATCAGGGGTCAGTACAGAGATCTCTCCCATGATCTATTTATCCCCAGGACTGTGACTGTGACGAGGGGACATCCCCTGCGTCTGGAGAAAAGAAGGTTTGTACACAAACATAGAAGAGGATTCTTTACGGAAAGAGCAGTAAGACTATGGAACTCTCTGCCTGAGGAGGTGGTGATGGTAAGTTCACTAAAAGAGTTCAAGAGAGGCCTGGATGTATTTCTGGAGGGTAACAATATTACAGGTTATAGCTACTAGAGATGAGTCCAGGGAGTTATTCTGATTGCCTGATTGGAGTCGGGAATGAATTTTTTCCCCTAAAGTGGAGAAAATTGGCTTCTACCTCACAGGGGTTTTTTGCCTTCCTATGGATCACCTTGTAGGATAACAGGTCGAACTGGATGGACAGATGTCTTTTTTCGGCCTTATAAACTAGGTTACTATGTTACTATGTTATTGGGATTATTAAATTTTGCCACCCATGTTATGCCTATGGGTAGGATTTTTTCTAGGAGACTATAGGTTGCCAATAAGGGGCACACGTCTCCTTTTTCTCATATTAAACTGTTGAGACCTCTGAAGTATGACTTGAATTACTTAAGTTTTTCGATACCTTTAATGGATGCACCTGTTGGCAGGAGGAATTTGAAGACAATGAATCTTTATGTTTGTTTACAGATGCTTCAGGTACTGTCGGTTAAGGAGCATATTGGGAGGGACAATGGGCGACAGAACAGTGGATTAAGACTTGGTTGGATAGAGGTGTCACTAGGAATAGTGTGTGTTTGAAGTTGTTTCCAGCTGTGGTGGCCATTGTCATTTGGGGGTGTAATCCCAAGGATAGGTCTTCAGTATGTTTGCACTGCACAACCCTTTTAACTATGCTTCTGCAGAGGATATGGAATTCTGTATCATAACACACTTCAATTCTATAATTCTATAGTCCAGAGCCCCAAGTTCGCTTAAAGGGGTATTCCGGTTCTTTAAAGTTAGCTCCTATCCACAGGATAGCGTTAATCAGAAGACCCTATCTGGGTAGTGGTAAAAATACCAAAAAACTAAGCGCCTTTACAGACGATATGCCAACTCTTGCCCCAGATAAATTAATAAATGTTTGACTCCTAAGAATTAACTTTTAATTTGACATTTAAAAGGAAAAAGTAACACAAATGGTTAAAATTTTCTAAATGTGTGCGCTGTCACTCCTAAGAAATCCATGAACTCAGAAGCTGGATGTGCACTCTCCAGCATTTCTGATACACTATGAGTGTGATACAGTTCGTCACCATGTGGTCTCCTAGTGACCTATATCATCAGAAATCCTATTTGTCTAAATGCTGAATAGAGGACAGTGCAAACAACATTAGAAGATAAAAACTAACTACTACCCCCCAACATGTTTCATCAGCTGACTGCTGACTTCTTCAGGGGTTTGGGCAGCAATGAGGTCATCACACCAATAGGCACTATTTATATACAAATTATCTGATTGCCAACATAAGTGGCCAATCACTGGCCATTTTTATCAGAATTGCTCATCCAATGTCCAATGAGGACTATTACCTGGTCACTCGTCGTTATGCCAAACACCAATCCATGCCCACTAGAGCCGATGTCATTCATGACGTGATGTGCAGGAAAAAGCTGCGCCCAGACTTCTGCTACGAAGCGCTATGAAGGGTATATCTGCGCATGCGCCAGAACTTCAAAATAGAACCTGCACAAATTGCGCATGTGCCGGAACTTAAAAAAGGAAAATGTCCAGATAGCGCCAGTGCGCATGCGCCAAAAGATAGAAACATTTTGCCAGCGAAAGGTGGTGAACGTTCTGTGCACCATAAGAGTGTGTCTGCGCATGCGCCAGAACTTTAAAATAGAACATGCACAAATGGCGCTAATGCGCATGCGCCAGAACTTAGAGATGGAAGATGTCCAGATTGCGCCAGTGCGCATGCGCCAAAAGATAGAAACATTTTGCCAGCTAGAGGTAGTCGACGTTCTGTACACCATAAACCTATATGCTGGTGATGATAATAAAACCGTTCCATCCCCCAAGACATGGTTATGCTCAGCAACAGTGGGTACCTTCCCTTGTGGAAGATGCTCATTTTGCCCGCTGATCAGAAAAGTTAAAAATTTTCATAACCCAGTGGACAATAAAGAATATTATATTAACCAGTTCATCAATTGCCAGACATCCGGCATTGTATATGTAGCACAATGTACTTGCCCTAAAATATATGTGGGCAAGACCATTCAAGAGTTCAGACGACGTATTTCACAACATATTAGCAGTATTAATACAAAGGCTGATACCCCTATCTCACGTCATGTGAGACAACAACATGGAGGAGACCCTATGTGTCTCAAATTCTGGGGGCTAACCAAGAAAACCTTGGGTGCCAGAAGAGGCAACCTGGATAGGATTCTTCTGCAAGAAGAAACCAAATGGATTTTTAGGTTGGACAGTCTCAGTCCTAAGGGACTTAATGAAGGATTCACGTATTCATCCTTTCTATAGAATTACAATTGATTAAGTAACAATAATGAGGCACCACCTTTTAGTCAAAATAAGTAGATAGCGGTCCTATGTCTGTTCAATGAGTCAGTATCATGCTATCTATTACCATCCTCTAAAATACATTTCTAGTATTTGGTCCAAGTATGTTACCGTTGGGGGGATCAAGAATAGTATTCTGAGCCATGTTATGAACATTTGACCATTGGATCTCTTTATTAATTAAATTATTTTCCATGTAGTGCCTCGATATCCCATTTTGGAATATTGTATTATACATTATCAGGTTGTGGCAGTATGTGATATTTGCCCACTTGATATTATCAGGAGGCCCTTTATGACAAAGATGATCTTGTGCTAATAGCTGTGAAGCTGCGCTTTACAATACAAGTTTGGTCCCCCTTCTATACTTGCGTTTTTATTATCATCACCAGCATATAGGTTTATGGTGTACAGAACGTCGACTACCTCTAGCTGGCAAAATGTTTCTATCTTTTGGCGCATGCGCACTGGCGCAATCTGGACATCTTCCATCTCTAAGTTCTGGCGCATGCGCATTAGCGCCATTTGTGCATGTTCTATTTTAAAGTTCTGGCGCATGCGCAGACACACTCTTATGGTGCACAGAACGTTCACCACCTTTCGCTGGCAAAATGTTTCTATCTTTTGGCGCATGCGCACTGGCGCTATCTGGACATTTTCCTTTTTTAAGTTCCGGCACATGCGCAATTTGTGCAGGTTCTATTTTGAAGTTCTGGCGCATGCGCAGATATACCCTTCATAGCGCTTCGTAGCAGAAGTCTGGGCGCAGCTTTTTCCTGCACATCACGTCATGAATGACATCGGCTCTAGTGGGCATGGATTGGTGTTTGGCATAACGACGAGTGACCAGGTAATAGTCCTCATTGGACATTGGATGAGCAATTCTGATAAAAATGGCCAGTGATTGGCCACTTATGTTGGCAATCAGATAATTTGTATATAAATAGTGCCTATTGGTGTGATGACCTCATTGCTGCCCAAACCCCTGAAGAAGTCAGCAGTCAGCTGATGAAACATGTTGGGGGGTAGTAGTTAGTTTTTATCTTCTAATGTTGTTTGCACTGTCCTCTATTCAGCATTTAGACAAATAGGATTTCTGATGATATAGGTCACTAGGAGACCACATGGTGACGAACTGTATCACACTCATAGTGTATCAGAAATGCTGGAGAGTGCACATCCAGCTTCTGAGTTCATGGATTTCTTAGGAGTGACAGCGCACACATTTAGAAAATTTTAACCATTTGTGTTACTTTTTCCTTTTAAATGTCAAATTAAAAGTTAATTCTTAGGAGTCAAACATTTATTAATTTATCTGGGGCAAGAGTTGGCATATCGTCTGTAAAGGCGCTTAGTTTTTTTGTTATCCACAGGATAGGAGATAACTATTAGATTGGTGGGGGTCCTACCCCTGAGACCCCCACTGATTACAAGAATGGGGTGCCCTGAACGCCCTACAGCTACCCCTGAATTGAACAGCGCTGCTGCTTCATTCAATTTTATTGGACTGCCGGAGATACCCGAGCTTACCCTCATTTTTCCTGTGTAAAAAAAGGCACTGAATGGCTGAATATCATCTTGATCCGCAATATTTGGTCCACGGAGGAACCAGCTATATTGTCGGGGAAACGCGTTGGGACACCCAAGAGGGACACAGTAGAAAACAGTGAGGGTTTCGCTACCGAGAGGTGGGGTCGCCCCTTTCAGGGCAGATGCTTTGCCTATAGGCAGGGAGAGTATCAGGGATATTGGAGGGCTAGCTAGTGTCCACCTCCCATGGCAACATCATAATCAACGATTGCTGCATTATCTGCACCCGCGGTCAACCCTTTCCCTCTCATATTACTGGAGGTCGTGAGTAAGATTGGACCATACATGATTCCAGGGCAAGGGCTCTTATGCTTACTAATACACACTGCCGGGCAGAGGCTTCTGCCCGGCAGTGTGTTCGGTGACGTCACCGGCTCTAAACGGCCGGCTTTAGCTCTGCCCTAGCCATTTTACTGGCTAGGGCAGTGCTAAAGCCCGCCCATCACTGCCAGTGACGTCACCGGGCTCACTGCCGGGCGGAAGGGGAGCGTGGTGAGCGCATAGGGGGGTGGGTCCAGCTGGTAAGGCAAACCGATCCAGTTTACTGGCAAAAATGGAGTGGCCATAGATTCCTGTTTAGGTGTACAAAAGGCTGGTCTATGATTAATTTCCCAGTAATTGTTTGTCATGGGGCAACCTCTTTAACTCAGAACAAGTGCAGCCCAGCAAGTACAGGGGGAGCCCAGCAAATACCAGTAATCCATGTGCAGATCCCGTTGATGCACCATACCCTTACCCAGTCAGTCATATGTCTAGGAGGAACTTTTTTTAGTAATAAATCTTAAAATAATTTATACAGCTTGTTTAAAGCATAAATGCCACAAAGGAGTGGTAGTTGCAGCAATCAATTAGTCATAGCCAAGCATTGTCACCCAGTCTATTGAAGGCTTTACTGTAAGTAATGAATAATTAAATACATCTCTCAATGAATATGAAAATAGGTTAATAAACAACATTAATCTACAAATTGAAAATTGATTTAAAAACTGTTAAATGTATTCTCCAGAAATTAAAGGGACTCTGTCCCCTTAGAACAGTCCTATTAAGCAAAGAGCTTGGTGGTTATCATTAGCAACTGTAGCTCATGGTAAACATTAGCATAGCCACCATACATAGTCTTCGGTGCAATCACATTGGGCAGTTGCAGAGCAGGCTGGCTGGGTCATGATGGGCATAGTACTATGTAGTGAACTGGAGCACTGTGGACATTTGCCCCTATTGCTACTGTGCAAAGCCATCAACTCCCTACTTTATTGCTATCTGAAGGGTTAACTTTAATGTGGAGTTAACTTTTATTGTGAGTTATGCTGTTGTACTGTTGTGTGCAGCTATGCTGTTTCATATTGCTGAACTGCATCTTAAAGGGGTTTTCCGAGTTATATATATTGATAGGTCATCAATATCAGATCAGCGGGGGTCCGACACCCGGTGTAAGAAATATGATTATTGACAATATTAATATTAAAGCATAATAATACTGAACAATAATAATATTCTCACGTAAATTCTAGGGGACAGTCGGCGAAGAAAGCACACAACAACAGTGCATAGAAACAAAAGAAATTATATTATTTATAGACACAAATGAGCTGTGTGAAAATAGAAAAAAATATCAACCAACCATCAAACAATGGAAAATATAGAACCAACACATATTCAACACATAGTCCGGAGCACAAAAACAACAACATGAAGCAGCCCAAAACCAACAGTTCCTATACCGTCAATTAGAATGCCACCACACTGATACAGACAGACCTAGAATTAGCCAGAAAAACACAACAATACAGACGATTCCTCCAAAATAACTCTACAGCACAATAATCAACAATAATTCAACAATAAAGAATCACCAAATAGTTACCCAAGGCTGAACTAAGTTCCGTCTGGCCTGGTCTGATGTCCAGAATCCTCCTGGGACCCAACCTGTATGATTTACAGGCTCCTTCCCCCTTGGATCCTCCTCGCCCCCCCCAGTGACCATGGCCAAGGTTTTTTATACTAAATTCTAGCATCCCCTCTGTGAGGTTCCCATGCCACTGGTGCCGACCAATCTCATTCAAGATCAAAATAGTGTTTTGATCCTCCAGATTTCTCCACCCTCTATCTGCGCACAGAAATCAGGCCGATTTCCTACATTAACATTTTACAATTACCTGTCTCTTCCTTGTTTTCACGCAAACTACTCAAGTTGGAGACATGTAACCTGGCCGCACAATAGTGGGTATTTGCAATGGAATGGGAAAAACACCCAGGAGCCTTTGAAATGTAATTCACCAAAACATTTCTTCTGGCACCTTGATTACCAATGCAAAGAGGCTTCCTGATATTTCAATTAACCCTGACAAACTGGTTTGAAACCGTATTCAGCCCTTTTCATCTATAGAGTGATTCTCTATTGTTTTACAATTCAGTCTACACCCAAGATTTTATACACTTATAATACATATAGATAGACACTTATATAATACATATGGATAGATATACATTTTATTATAACCCATATCTCTATATCTCTACAGTCCCCCACTTGAGAGTGATCGAACTTCAGGGAGAGAGCTCTCACATATATCAATAAATGTTAATTGCGATAGTCTGTTTATAAAGTCCATAGATAAAGATAAAAAAAGTCCACTTCAACTGCTGACTGAGGCCATATAACTGGTTCCGGTGTGATAACATCTGTTGATTAGAGTTCTTGTCTTGGATGATCCTCAAACCAACAAAACTTCCGGTCACTGTGCTGCATCTTTCATAGAAAGGTGGAGTTTGTCTTCTCTGAGCGAAATGAAGCATTCAAATTACGTGCTCTTTAACTGGTTGAATCATATAACTCTACTGTTGGAAGTGATAGGATTTACTGAGACAAACTTGATCTGACAACCAACATTACAATTCCCTGTCCTGTGAAGTTAAATTTTTACCTTCTAATATTATTCACAGACACCTTAATAGATCATTGCTCCATCAGCCACCATACAAGATCTCGCACCACACCCACGTTTTACATTTAGCACAACAAAGTCCACACTATCTGCTCTTAAACACACTTGTGACCACCACCGTTATGCGAGCTCACACTTTTCCATTGAGGCTCCTTCCGGTCGTCTGCTAGGATCTCACTTGACTGTGCTTGTTCCTTTATTTGTTGCCACTCACACCATTAAGTCTATTTCACAGTCTTTATTCCCTTGCAGAAAACACATTACAGGACAGATTTTTGCTCGCTGCCATACTGGTTTTGGGAGCAGTCACTACTCAAGTTGGAGCAGAAATGCAAACACAATTACACACGACAAATACACAACACATGATGCAAGATAACCGGATATTGGTGGCTTCAGGAATTGTTACTAAACTAACCCAAATTAGGGTACTGCACCAGCCAATTGCTAAGGTTGTCCGTGTCACCTATGTCTCAGCACCTCTATATCTGTTCCAAGTTCTATCATAAGAAGACAAAAACATTGTTTATAAAAGGAGGGGAACTCATTTTGAGAAACAATTTTTTTTCTGGAGAAACCTTGTAAACTTTAGGGAAAAAAATCCATACAACATATTTATTGCAACTGATACTTATCAATCTCACATATATTAGCCACAAACAACATGTAAAAATAAAAATCCCGATTGAATGCTGCTTCTTATACCATTATTTTATCATCGATGACCTTGCTGGTATTAAAGGAGCATGCAATCTGTTAAGAAAAAAAAATGAACTTGCTGCCAGTGAGACCAATGCACAAAAAAACATAAAAGAGATGCAAACCAGTGCACAATCAGAATGAGTTAATGAGACTACACCCTGATTATGGCCAGCCACATTCCTAGAGAGGTGTGATTGTCCCCAAATACAATCAGAAGATATCCTCAGTGTCACATTTGCCTCACAATAGCAGCTATTTACATTCTATACAGTACAGGCTTTTGGGGAAAAACCAAACAGCAAAAAAAAAGATCAATTTAGAATTTATCATGCCCGTCTGTACATTACATTAGTAAATTTAGAGGCGTCTCCTTAAAAAGTAAAAAAAAAAATAAAACAATACAGAAAGGTCCTCTAATATCTAGTTATTGCCTGCAAGGAAAAAAAACTGTTAAAACCGCACATCTCCATGTTTTGTAAATCTCCATTTTTCCCTGAAAGACAAAACTAGTAAAACATTAGTGACAACAAACAGAACCTCCTCAAGAGAGGTTCACATTTGCAGGCCCCTCCTCTGCTCTTGGAATATCTTTTGGTCTTTTTAAACCGTCGTCTCCTGTGGTTTTAATCACTAATCTAAGTTTTCGAATTTCATTTTCTAGTTTTTCGTTTTGGGCCCTGACCACATGGAATGGAACCCAGTGGGAAGGTCTTTGGCAGCCATATTGCCATTGTCTATACTTAGACCATGAGGCAACATTTTCCCACTCTTTTCCTTCCATTTTGGGTTCATTTTCCCCATGTCTTGGGTCCCTTGCTGCAGCTTTTAAAGTGTAGCAATTCCTAGAAATATGGCCTGGTTTACCACATGAATAACATGTTTTCAAATGCTTTTCCCTTTGTGCTGGGCAGTACCTTGCAATGTGACCCACACGTCCACAGGCAAAGCACTCACTGTGACTCACTAACAGAAAACCGACAATACTTTGCAATATGCCCCAGCCGACCACAAGAAAAGCACTTGACTGGATTGTACCGACTAGAAGGCTTAAATCCACCATTTGTATTTACAGTTTTAACAGAGGACACTTGGGCCCTGTTGTCTGTTGTCTCACACCTTTCTACAGTACAATGATCTGCTTGCTTTGTGTTGGGGGAAGCCATCAGCCCAACAGCATGTTTTTCTGCCGCATTCAGCCTCTCATTAAGCTGCTCCATTTCCATCTTTAAACTTCTGTTCTCTGCTACAATTAGCTGGTTGCTAACAGACATAGCAGTAGCACTTTTAGCAGAAACTTTTAATGTTTCAAGTTCTTTAGTCAGAACTTTTATCTGATCTTCCAATTTTTCTTTTTGTTCTCTCACAACGCCATACAACTCATCTAGACACTCCACTTTGTTGTGTAAAATTTCATTTTGCTCCTTGAGCTTTGAATACTGCTCTGCTATCCAACAGGCAGCAAAAACTAGAGCACCTTCTCCTTCAGACTTTGTAAACTTCTTGACAGAAATTGCATTGGTCACAAAACTTCTGGCTTCTAACCAGGGATCTCTAGAACCCACCATTAAATTCACAATCGTTTTAGTATCCTTGACCTTTGCAATCTTTTTCAAGAAGCACTCCATGGTAAATTTTACACAATTACAACCAACTATACCACCAAAGTTAATAGCAAACTAACAGTAATCCAGCATAAATTATTCAAAATATAAATATACACAATTATTAATATACTCTCCAGCCACACCTTTTCCCCTCCTACCTGGCTCGCCACATTATGTAAGAAATATGATTATTGACAATATTAATATTAAAGCATAATAATACTGAACAATAATAATATTCTCACGTAAATTATAGGGGACGGTCGGCGAAGAAAGCACACAACAACAGTGCATAGAAACAAAAGAAATTATATTATTTATAGACACAAATTAGCTGTGTGAAAATAGAAAAAAATATCAACCAACCATCAAACAATGGAAAATATAGAACCAACACATATTCAACACATAGTCCAGAGCACAAAAACAACAACATGAAGCAGCCCAAAACCAACAGTTCCTATACCGTCAATTAGAATGCCACCACACTGATACAGACAGACCTAGAATTAGCCAGAAAAACATAACAATACAGACGATTCCTCCAAAATAACTCTACAGCACAATAATCAACAATAATTCAACAATAAAGAATCACCAAATAGTTACCCAAGGCTGAACTAAGTTCCGTCTGGCCTGGTCTGATGTCCAGAATCCTCCTGGGACCCAACCTGTATGATTTACAGGCTCCTTCCCCCTTGGATCCTCCTCGCCCCCCCCCCCCAGTGACCATGGCCAAAGTTTTATATACTAAATTCTAGCATCCCCTCTGTGAGGTTCCCATGCCACTGGTGCCGACCAATCTCATTCAAGATCAAAATAGTGTTTTGATCCTCCAGATTTCTCCACCCTCTATCTGCGCACAGGAATCAGGCCGATGTTCCCACATTAACATTTTACAATTACCTGTCTCTTCCTTGTTTTCACCCAAACGCAAACAGTTGGAGACATGTAACCTGGCCACACAATAGTGGGTATTTGCAATGGAATGGGAAAAACACCCAGGAGCCTTTGAAATGTAATTCACCAAAACATTTCTTCTGGCACCTTGATTACCAATGCAAAGAGGCTTCCTGATATTTCAATTAACCCTGACAAACTGGTTTGAAACCGTATTCAGCCCTTTTCATCTATAGAGTGATTCTCTATTGTTTTACAATTCAGTCTACACCCAAGATTTTATACACTTATAATACATATAGACACTTATATAATACATATGGATAGATATACATTTTATCATAACCCATATCTGTATATCTCTACACTGGCACCCCCGCTGATCAGCTGTTTGAAGAGGAGGTGCGCGCTGTATCAGCGCTGCCTCCTCTTCATTGTTTACATGCTGGCCATAACGGGGGTAGTGGTGAGTAGGTGTAATTACACCTCACCGCCCCATTCATTTCTATGGGAAGAATCGGTTCCATACAACAGAGGCAGCTCCCTCCTCTTCAAACAGCTAATCAGCGGGGGTGCCGGGTGTCGGACCTCCGCTGATCTGATATTGATGACCTATCCTGAGGATAGGTCATCAATATATATAACTCGGAAAACCCCTTTAAATTAATTGTAATATATGCTTTTTATTTGCCCTGATGTTACACTATAGGTGTACTGTACTGTGGAATGGGTTAATGCATAGCCAGATAGTACTGAGAGACTCTATGACTTTCTACCTATGTATGCAATGTTTTGGAGGGGAAAAAACAGACACTCTAACCTTATGACTGGTTTAGCTCTGTTCTTTATGTCTGAAGATGTGTTTATGTCTGGAAAAACGGCTCATTCATTTCTATAGACTTACAGTGAAGCTCCATGTGTATGTTAGAAATTATAACAATGTCTCTGTTTAGGCTGTGCTTCTCCACTCCCCCCACCCCCTCCACTAGAAGGTTCTAATTCAGCTAGACGCTGTATAGGCAGTCAGAGCACCTAGCTGTCTGCATATAGGGATCAGTGTTTTGTAGAGGAGATTCTGCCAGTCTGCACATATGAACCAGTGCTTAGTAGGAGAGACTATGCCAGATTTCATGAGTGATTAGAAGAAGAGATGACCAACGTTGACCAGGGTTCCAGCCGGATGACTGAGCCACATACCCTGAGTCACCAGCTTTTGGCCAGGGTACCAGCCTTCTGAGAGAGAGGGATAGCTAGCTCAGGCCTTTCCTCAGCACAAAACTTTTTTCTGCCAGGGAGAAGGCTGGAAAAACAGCTCAGTGCCTTGCCTGTATTGTTTTGCCCTATGTAAGCCACATCTCAGAGTGGCTTACATACATTAAAGTCTCTTTAACTTGAGTTTTTTTTCTCAGCTCTGGTTCATTAGAGTCTTTTCTCTGGTACCTAAATGGTGCAGAATCACAGAGAGCTCTGAACATTGCATAACATCATTTTTTTCATTTGTTTCAGCCTAAGAAGGAAGAGGAGGTACAACATGCACAACTTGGAAAAATGGGTAACTGATGATGGAGTTCACCAGGTAGGCTATATGGGCCAACATGACGCATAAAACAGGGCTAGTCTCTTATGTGTGTATCTGGGCTCTTTATTTCTTTATATTGTCTGCTTTAATATTCTGGCCTGGGTGGTATCCATGGCCTCTTTAGGATCTTCTGTAGGAGGTAATTCTGTGGCGAGCTCCATGATGCTGGAGTTAGAGGTAAGGGATGTGATTTTAGATGGCAGATGAGTTGTGGAGCTTTTGCACCCTCTGGTGGTCACTGAGGTCTTCAGCTAAAGAGGAGTAGGCACTGCAGACCCTGATGTTCAGCTGGAGATAGAGCTCTGGCATCTTCTGGTAACAGGCTCAGTGGCAAGCACTGTAGGGAGGGTGTGTATTGGTTCTAGGGATTCAGGGAGCTCAGCTTCGACATAACTGGGCCATAAATATGCCTCCTCGAATTGTCTCCTCTGAGGTTCCAGAAGCTTCCAAGGTAATATATATGAATTACCC
Organism: Rhinella marina; assembly: GCA_900303285.1. Lineage (NCBI taxonomy): Eukaryota > Metazoa > Chordata > Amphibia > Anura > Bufonidae > Rhinella > Rhinella marina. Next base: position 14,580 of record ONZH01028375.1, on the reverse strand, counting down.
TGTTTGGCAGTGACGTTGATGACTGGTCTAATCTGTACTATATTGCTGCTTCCAATGGATGGTAGTGGTTGGAGGGTCTGGTAACTATGGCCTCCAGCCTAGTGAGGGGCCTATACACAAGGATACCCTCTGTGGTTGGACATGTGGTACAGACAGACCAGCCTTGTCTTCTGGTCTTTCTTTTGCTGGTCTAGTTGACATCGGCGGTTTTGGCAGGTGGGTTACTCCTGCTGCAAAACGTCCTCTAGGACCACCTACAGTAGTATATTCAACTTAGTTCCCCTCATACCGGCTATGAAGGTGCTGGGAAAGGTACCCCTACTCATCATCTTGCAGGAATCTGAATCCATGGTCGACAAAAAAAAAACAGATGATGATGCCTGTTCTTCTCTTCAGGATGGGATCTCCAGCATGGGTATGGTCCAGAATACGAATGATGCATTTGGCCAACAGAAGGTTGAATTATTTGTTACATTACTTCCTGGACGGGAAGCATGGCAGCAGTTGGCTTTGGAGTGCCTACACCAACTGGTACATGCCATGAGGATTGTGTTGATTCACTTCTTCTAAGTTCACTCAAAGTTCCTTTGTTCGGCGAGGAGCTCCGGTTCGTCTCCTAACATCATCTCTGACCAAGACAAAAAGATACAATGCAACAGCACCCTGCAAAGCAAATCAAGTACAACAATGTTATAGTAGTAGAAGGTATTCTGGCGTTAATGCTACGCTTATTTGAAAAAATGTAAAAAAAAATTTTTTTGAAAATAAATTTTAAAAAAAAATTTTGTATGAAATTTGAGATTCTTGGCAAATAAATTTTGTACAAAATTATCTGAGCCCGTCTGCCAAACGTCAAGGCGATCTCTGTAAGACGGGACCTACACTAAATACTACCTGTTATGAATCAACATAAAAGTTCAGGGAGTGAAGGCTCCATGTGCTTTCATCTCAATGCCAAAATGGCTCCCATTGAATGCAGATACCAACCTGCAAGCACAGCTTTATACTTACACTAATTAAAATCAGACCTGGGGCAGACAGGCTGGTCAGGAGTGCACGACTGACATGGAGTAGCCACACCTCCAAATGTAAAATACAAAGAAAAAAAAGGGGGGGGGTCAGTCAGCACCACCAAATGAGCAGATGCACGTTGCTATGGCTAAATACACAAAGACAAAAAGATACAATGCAACAGCACCCTGCAAAGCAAATCAAGTACAACAAGAAGGTATTCTGGCGTTAATGCTACGCTTATTTGAAAAAATGTCAAAAAAATTTTTTGAAAAAAAAATTGAAAAAAATGTTTTTGAAAAAAAATTTTGTATGAAATTTGAGATTCTTGGCAAATACATTTTGTACAAAATTATCTGAGCCCGTCTGCCAAACGTCAAGGCGATCTCTGTAAGACGGGATATTCATACAAAAATTTTTTTAAAAATTTTTTTTTCAAAAAAATTTTTTTTGACATTTTTTCAAATAAGCGTAGCATTAACGCCAGAATACCTTCTACTACTATGGCATTGTTGTACTTGATTTGCTTTGCAGAATGATGTTGCATTGTATCTTTTTGTCTTTGTGTATTTAGCCATAGCAACGTGCATCTGCTCATTTGGTGGTGCTGATTGACCCCCCCCCCCCTTTTTTTTTTTTTATCATCTCTGACCAGTCAGGCTGGCAGAATGATCCTGCCACCTTACCTCACTCTTTCATGAGGTATGAGTGGCTCTGTCCGTCTTTCGCAGGCTCTTTCAGCTCCCTAGCTAGGGAGGATTTATCTCTGGATCACGGTCTTGATGTGGAGGCTCTGAGAAGCGAAAAATCTACACCACTGGCAATCTGCTGACTCTAAATTGGCAGATATACCCCCAGTCGCTTGTGGACCTGAAACAAGGTTTTTTTCCTCTTGATATGGGGTCAAGCTGATGTTGCCTTTTCCCCAGGGAGTAAGGTGCTCGAAAGCATGTTTTGTTCCCACTCCGTGCAGGGTGAACTCTGCCTTTTTTCTCCGAAGGAGCACGGATACTGCTCCATTCCCACTCTGTACAAGGCATACTCTACAATCTTCCCATGCTTAGCAGGGCAGAGTTAGAGCAGTGATTGCACAGCTTCACATTGGGCAGAACCCCTTGTGGTCTGTCATGAAGCCTATAACATGGTTTGACTCAGAGACAGCACGCAGGACTATTGTTAACACCCACTATAGCGTATTGCAGCACAGTAAGGTTGCCAAAAGCACACTACGGCTACCTTTAGCACAATAACGTATTTTTAGAGTTCTCAATGCAATGCACAATAATTTGGCCAGTGCACAGTAAGGCACAGACGATAGTATCCTGCTCATGACACCAAATTAAATGCAAGCAACCCAGAAGGGAGACAAGGATGGGAGAAGTGGTAGTGGCTATGATGGTGATAGTAGTACTCATAATTCATGGAGGAAATCGTCACCCTGGCTCTCCCTGGGCCATACCTTGAATCAGGAAGCACCATAGACTTGAGTCTCCTGCCTGATGTTAGGTGGGGTGCCCTTGATAGTGAAAGGTTAGCAGGGTGCAAATCGGGAGGGTAAATGTAAGTGGCCAGCAGATAATGTAGGCAATGACCAGGCCCAGTTTAGTGATAACAAAGAACAGTCTCTTTATTGTGTATGATGGGTTATGCAGTACTAGCAGTTATCAGGCACACTTCTGAGGTATTTCACAGAGCTTTCTTTTACCAATGGCTTTGTATAGGCACCAGCAATAATGGCAGTAGTAGTAGTGTGGTACCTACAGTTTGGAGCGAATCGAGTTTGGATCTAGGATCCGAAGCTTGATACGCATAACACTACTCAGCAGTTCACATGTAAGGCTACTTTCACACCAGCGTTTTTGCTGGATCCGTCATGGATCAGCAAAATGCTTCCGTCATGATAATACAACCGTCTGCATCCGTTCTGAACGGATCCGGTTGTATTATCTTTTAAATAGCCAAGACGGATCCGTCATGAACTTCATTGAAAGTCAATGGGGGACGGATCCATTTTCTATTGTGTCTGAGAAAACTGATCTGTCCCCATTGACTTACACTGTGAGTCATGACAGATCAGTTTGGATCAGTTTCTTCATGGGGACACCAAAACGTAGCAAGCCGCGTTTTAGTGTCCGCCTCCAAAACGGAAAGCTGACTGAAGCAAACTGATGCATTCTGAACGGATCCTTTTCCATTCAGAATGCATTAGGCCAAAACTGTTCAGTTTTGGACCGTTTATGAGAGCCTGTGACGGATCTCACAAACGGATCCTTACAACGCAAGTGTGAAAGTAGCCTAAGATACAATTCCTGCAAATTGTCTATCACTACTGACTTCCAGAGTGATAGATAGATAGATAGATAGATAGATAGATAGATAGATAGATAGATAGATAGATAGATAGATAGTACCTGCATCTATACTAGAAACACCATCAAAACAAGACATGGTGGCTACAAACTAAAATGGGGCTTATCTCCAAACATAGATTTAGATTTGACCTCATTTAATAAAAGCAGTCATTATTATATGAAATATGTTATCACTTAATGGTGTGAGCACAGATTAGAAATATCAAGCACATTTTTAGATCCAGACATTACAATGGAAATCCACAGAGTGCTCCTTGAATCATTTTATTCAAAGCCATTGAAATATCAGATCACAAAGACACTTTTATTCTCCAAGATGTTACAACCAGACATTTTTTTTTCCTGCCTGAGATGCACAAAAGCAACTGTTCAGTAAAAGCTTCTATCAGATCTGATCTGGTGTCATTAACGCTGTTTTAATTTATGCCGCCGCCGCCGAGGTTAAAATTAGAATGTAGGAAAATAAGCATCCTTGGTGGGATGCGGCTTTCAAATTAAAATGAGTCTCTGGATGTTATTCAGCTTGATGAAAAGACCTCAGCTAATTTCCTCCTGACCGCCGCTCACTACAAAAAAATGAAGAGGAGCACAGGGCACCGAGCACATGGGACACAAAATATTTATAGCTCCCTAATCCCTAGAATGGATAGAATGATATTAAATATGGATTACCTTTGACTGAGCTACAGATAAAACAGCAGAGATCTGAAAACAAAGCCTCACAAAGAGGTAGACCTGGAACCATGAAATCAAGCTTCACTAATAGATAGGTGACACAGATCAATGCCCATATCCCTCGCACTAATTTTCTCTAGACATGTCCTGTATATTTATTAATAGGAATTAAGCAATGTGAGTATGCTCAAACAGTGATGGCTATTCCACTGTCACATATCTGTAGGACTGTTTCTTTCTAAGGCCTCTTTCACACGACAGTATTTTTTGTGGGCTCCGATCCGCATATTTTGCTGATAAGATGCACACTGTGTGCTGTCCGCATCCGTATGTCCGTTCCGTAGCCCCGCAAAAAAAAATAGAACATGTCCTATTCTTGTCCGTTTTGCGGGCAAGGATAGGCATTGTTACAATGGATCCACAATTTGCGGACCGCAAAACACAACGTTCGTGTGAAAGTAGCCTAACAGTGTATTTCCAGACTGTAATGATTCCTAATTTAGAGGTTTCGGAATACTTAATGAATTTAGACTTTGTACAAGGCTTTATTTTTATGTATTTTTTATGTATTTTTGGTCACTTTGATTATGTACTTTACCTATGCAAATTAATGGAGTAGCATATTTTTTTCCGAACTCAATAGGGGACATTTATCAATTACTTTACGCCACAATTGTGGCATACAAAGTCGCAAATTGAAGCACACATCATCTGTGCACCATAATTTGTGACTTTTTCTGGTTCTTCAGAAAAAGTGCAGAGAAAAGGGGTGTGACTTAATGGAAGGAGACGTGGCTTCACACCTCCCGCTGCATTTATTATAACTTTCGCCAGAAAGTGATCCTGATTTATTAAGAGACTTCTGCCTCTTAACAAATCAGGAACATCTCACGCCGGTGCAGGGAGATCAAGACTGGCGGATGGATCTGCCAGCCTTGATATATCTCCCCCAATGAGTATTCAGGATACAGCCATTTTGATTGATGAAGTTTTTATCTTCTCCTCGTCTTCTTCTCGTGTTTTCGTGTGTTTCCTCTGGGTACTCCGGTTTTCTTCGACACTCCAAAGATATACTGATAGGGAACTTAGATTGTGAGCCCCATTGGGGACTGCTTGATGATAAGGTCTGTAAAGCGCTGTGGAATATGTCAGAGCTATATAAGTGCATCAAATAAATAAATGAACCTGTAGAAACATGTGAGATCTTGATCTCCAATTTGTAAAGGTTTTTGGGGTCATTTATTCTAAATGACGGTCTTAATACCCCTTGTGCTGGCAGTGGATGCACTGAAGTTATGTAGAGGCGCCGTCCTTCACATAACTTAGACGCATCTACTACCTGTGTAAATCGACACCAACTACCTTGCTGGGGTAGATTTAGATCATTTTCTATACCTAAAACAGGTGTAAAAAATGATAAGTGATGCGAGTCTGCTGGCCCGCCCCTATCCTGGCCATGCCACGCCCCCCTTTTTTTAGATCTGGTGTGAGCGGGGAAAATTCACTGATTCATATGAAAATCCTCTTTGCAACTGAATCTGCAACAGATATATTCCAAAAATTGGAGTACATCTGATAATAAATGTCAATCATATATAGCAGTTTCCATTCTACATTCAATTTCCATTCTAGCTCCATTATCATTGACAACTTATGTAAAGTTATGACTGATGTTGTTTAAAAGTCTTCACCTCCAATTTATTCTTCATTTACTATCACAGATATAATTAAGATCAGAATTAAGAAGGGTTTGGATTCACTCCCATCGGCAAATGTGCCAAGCTTTTCTATTCAATCTACCATTAGCAGAATTGATACTTTATAAAATATATGCACAGGCACTAAAAGACTCAAATAACACCAGATGTCTTGTTGGTGTGTCTTTCACTGGGATGTGCCTCGAACCTGCAGAGCCAACATCTCTTAAAAAAACCTGTACAGTACATGTTCATTTTTCAATTTTTATGACACTCTATATGCATAATACAGTTGACACATTAGATTAAGGATGCGCAAATAAATTCTACTTTTTTGGAATGCGTCCCAAGTTTAGAAAAATGTTGGATTCTAGCCAACTTTTTGTGATTTGTTTTGAGAGAGAAAGAGGGCCGGTATGCTATACTGTGTTTCTGAACAATATATCGAATCCCATCAAAGTCTATGGGAAAAAAATGTTCGCCACTTGGAAATCTCAATTCGACCACTTGGAGGTCACCAAGTCCACCCTGAAACCTCAGAAAAGGATGCCAACACTGCTGGAATGCAACTAGGACAGCAGGGGAAGCATGTCTGGGTGCATATAACGCGCCCAAGTCGCACTATTACGCCACTATCACAGCCTCTCAACAATACACTCCAAAGACAATAAAACCTCTCTGTAAAGTGAGACCATACAAGGAAACCTTCTTTCCTCTACATTGCCATGGACCCCAAGCCAAACTAGACAAAAAAGAAGATAAAATTCTGCACCCCTTAAAATCACGTTGCCTATGACAACCACAGATGGCATAGGCAAGGGGGAAAGCAATCAAGCCATCACTATTTTTTCCCTCTGTGCCATCCCTGCCTTGCCCAGGCACATGTCCCAAAACATCATCCACGCCCGAGTAACACGGTTACTGCAAAAGGCCATTTGACCACCAACACTTTGGTTTGAGGCCGGGGATGCTACATCTCCCTGACGGCACACTGGGTGAATGTTGTGGAGGCGGGGACGGGCAAACCTGCTACCCCCACCCAAGTTTTGGGCCTTGGTTCTGTCTGGATTTCCGCAACCCTTACAGACAGCTCGGCAAACCCCTCCTTCTCCTTCTAGATTCTCCTTTTAAATCTGTCCACCACCCAGTCAAGTCCACAAAGTCCAGTCTCGTCGATCGCCTGCAGAAACTGCAGGGACCTCACTCTGACCCTCCTTCCTCCCACCCTGCCCAATGTTATCAACCCAGTGTTCCCACCCATGCAAGAATCGCAGGAGCTATCTGAGGATTTTGTTTGTTCTGATGCCCAAACACTGGAGCAAGCTCCATCTCTAGCTGATGGTGGTGTGGAACGGGCACTAAAGTGTAAAATGATTAGGGACGATGATGAGACACAGTTGCCAGCAAGGGAGGCTGTTGTAGCAAAGTGAGGCAGTGTAAGAGGAGGTGGTTGAGTATGACGAAGTCAGTGACCCGACCTGGCCCAGTGTCATGTCTAGCAGGTAAAGCAGTGGGGATGTTGAGGGATGCGTAGGACCGCAAAAGGCAGGAAGAGGCCGTGGGCTGGCCAGAGGCTCATGGAGAAGGCAGGCTAGAGCCCGCAGGGCCGCATCTCTTCCCTATAACAGGCCCCCACACAAAGCTTTCCCATCGAGGGCTCTTAGGTCCTTGTTGTGAAAATATTTTAATGAGTGCGCAAAGTTAGCTTGAGGTGAGCCCTCGAAAAAATTATATGGAGGCCCAAGAGGTGAGCCCTCGAAAAAATTAAGTGGAGGCCAAAGAGGTGAGACCTCTTAAAAATTGTATTAAGGCCCAAGAGGTGAGCCATAATAAAAATTGTTTGTAGGCCCAAGAGGTGAGACCTCTTAAAAATTGTTTGTAGGCCCAAGAGGTGAGACCTCTTAAAAATTATGTGGAGGCCCAAGAGGTGAGACCTCTTAACAATTGTATTAAGGCCCAAGAGGTGAGCCATAATAAAAATTGTTTGTAGGCCCAAGAGGTGAGACCTCTTAAAAATTGTTTGTAGGCCGAAGAGGTGAGGCATGAGAAAAATTGTTTGTAGGCCCAAGAGGTGAGACCTCTTAAAAATTATGTGGAGGCCAAAGAGGTGAGACCTCTTAAAAATTGTTTGTAGGCCCAAGAGGTGAGACCTCTTAAAAATTGTTTGTACGCCAAGAGGTGAGACCTCTTAAAAATTATGTGGAGGCCCAAGAGGTGAAACCTCTTAAAAATTATGTGGAGGCCCAAGAGGTGAGACCTCTTAAAAATTGTTTGTAGGCCCAAGAGGTGAGGCATGAGAAAATTGTTTGTAGGCCCAAGAGGTGAGACCTCTTAAAAATTATGTGGAGGCCCAAGAGGTGAGACCTCTTAAAAATTATGTGGAGGCCCAAGAGGTGAAACCTCTTAAAAATTATGTGGAGGCCCAAGAGGTGAGACCTCTTAAAAATTGTTTGTAGGCCCAAGAGGTGAGGCATGAGAAAAATTGTTTGTAGGCCCAAGAGGTGAGACCTCTTAAAAATTATGTGGAGGCCCAAGAGGTGAGACCTCTTAAAAATTATGTGGAGGCCCAAGAGGTGAAACCTCTTAAAAATTATGTGGAGGCCCAAGAGGTGAGACCTCTTAAAAATTGTTTGTAGGCCCAAGAGGTGAGGCATGAGAAAAATTGTTTGTAGGCCCAAGAGGTGAGACCTCTTAAAAATTATGTGGAGGCCCAAGAGGTGAGACCTCTTAAAAATTATGTGGAGGCCCAAGAGGTGAAACCTCTTAAAAATTGTTTGTAGGCCCAAGAGGTGAGGCATGAGAAAAATTGTTTGTAGGCCCAAGAGGTGAGACCTCTTAAAAATTGTTTGTAGGCCCAAGAGGTGAGACCTCTTAAAAATTATGTGGAGGCCCAAGAGGTGAAACCTCTTAAAAATTATGTGGAGGCCAAAGAGGTGAGACCTCTTAAAAATTATGTGGAGGCCCAAGAGGTGAGACCTCTTAAAAATTGTTTGTAGGCCCAAGAGGTGAGCCATAAATATTTTTTTTTTTTTTTTTACGGAGCAATTCTAAGGCGGTAAAGGAGGAGGAGGAGGAGGTGGAGGAGGAAATGGCACTTCATACAGATGGCACTTCACTTTTGGCTGCTTTCCACTGTTGGAGAAGCAAAGTCCGGGTCAATCCACTTGCTGTTCATATTGATTAGCGTCAGCCTGTCGGCACTGTCGGTTGACAGGCGGCTGCGCTTATCGTTATAATGCCCCCGGCTGCGCTGAACACCCTTTCTGATAGCACGCTGGCGGCAGGGCAGGCAAGCACCTCCAAGGCGTACAGGGACAGTTCCAGCCACGTGTCCAACTTGGAGACCCAGTAAGTGTAGGACGCCGAGGGATCGGGGAGGACAGGGTTACGGTCTGCCAGGTACTCCCGCAACATCCGCCGATACTTGTCCCTCCTGCTGATAGCGGGCCCCGCAGTGATGGAAGTTGCACGAGGGGGTGCCATGAACGTGTCCCACACCTTGGAGAGTGTTCCCCTGGTGGCTGTGGGCCTGATGGATGTTGTGGGACTCTGGAGACCCTCTCCTCTCTGCCGCCAGCGATGGTGGGTGGGAAAATCTCCATCATGTTCTGCACGAGTTCCCTCTGGTATTCCAGCAATCGATTCGTCCTCTCCTCTACCGGAATAAAAGAGGAGACGTTATCTTTATACCGGGGGTCCAGGAGTGCGAAGACCCAGTACAGTTTGTTCTCCACTATCCGGACAACACGTGTGTCCCGGGAAAAGCAGCCCAGCATGAAGTCAGCCATGTGTGCCAGACTCTGAATAGGCATGACGTCACTGCCCCCACCAGAAGGATCACTTGCCATTTCCTCCTCTTCCTCTTCCTCCTCCTCTCCGCCCCATCCGCGCTGAACCAATGGGACGCACACAGCCTGACTGCTACCCTCGCCGCCAGCATCCTCCTCCTCTTCCACAGCCACCTCCACGTCGTCCTCCTCCTCCTCATCCTCCTCCTCCTGCAACTGCCACCGTGAAGCAGACAAAAGTGTAGTCTGACTGTGTAGCTCCGTTGCGTCTCCTCCTACCCCCGTCTCCTCTGCGTGCAATGCGTTCTCCCTTATTGCGATGAGCGATTCTTTAAGGACGCATAGGAGCGGGATGGTTACGCTCACTATAGCATCCTCACTGCTGACCATCTTGGTGGACTCCGCAAAGATACGCAGTACATCGCATATGTCTGCCATCCATGGCCACTCGTGGTTGGCAAACTGAGGGAGCTGAGTTGGAGGCACGCGTGGATTCATAATCTGGTACTCCATCAATGCTCTCTGCTGCTCACACACCCTGGCCAACATGGAATAGGTGGAATTCCAGTGAGTCGGCAGGTCGCACAACAGCCGATGTTCAGGCAAATGGAGGCGTTGCTGGAGTTTTTTTAAGCTAGCAGCAGCTACAGTTGACTTCCGAAAGTGAGCGCACAAGCGCCGCACTTTCACCAGTAGCTCTGCCAGGTTGGGGTAAGTCTTTAGAAATTTTTGGACTACCAGATTAAAAACGTGGGCCAGGCATGATACGTGATTGAGTTCGGCAAGCTCCAGAGCCGCCACCAGGTTACGGCCGTTATCGCACACGACCATGCCTGGTCCTAGCTGCAGCGGCGACAGCCACATCTCCGTCTGCTGCAATATGGCGTCCCTCACCTCTGGGGCGCTGTGCTTCCTGTCGCCCAAGCTGATGAGCTTAAGCACCGCCTGCTGACGTCTCCCTGCGCCAGTGCTGCAACGCTTCCAGCTAGCGGCTGAGGGCGATGTTAAGGCAGAGGAGGAGGAGGAGGAGGAGGAGGGGGGTTTATTAGAACCCATTGCTGGCAATCTTGGGCAGGGGTGGTAGGTAGGCCGTCTCTGTTTGCGACCCCATCCCCGCTTCCACTACATTCACCCAGTGTGCCGTCAAAGAGATGTAGCGTCCCTGGCCGCAAGCGCTTGTCCACGAGTCGGTGGTCAAGTGGACCTTTGCGCTGACTGCGTACCTCAGGGCCCGCCTGAAGTTACGCGGACACATGCTGGTGCAGGGCGGGGACGGCACTCCGGGAAAAGTAGTGGCGGCTGGGGACGGAATAGCGAGGTGCGGCAGCCGCCATCAGGTCGCGGAAGGCCTGGCGTCTCCACAAGCCTAAACGGCAACATCTCCAGGGCCAGCAGTTTGGAGATGTGGCAGTTTAAGGCTTGGGCTTGGGGGTGACTCGAGGCGTACTTCCGCCTGCGGTCGAACGCCTGCGAGATGGGACAGTTGATGGGACGAGGAGTGTGAAGGTGCAGGCGAAGATGCGGGGGAAGGGGAGGCTGAAGGAGAAGGCCCCAAAGTAGCCGAGGCAGAGGCAGATGTGGAGGTGTCCTGGCTGGAGGTCTGGACCGCAGTGGCAGCACACAACAAAGGGGAAGAGGCAGTGGCAGGAAGATCTTGCGCAGGTTGTATTGCGTTTGCTCTCTCCCACTCAGCCCAGTGCTTGACTTCCAAGTGACGCCGCATGCCTGAGGTGGTCAGATTGCTCTTCTCAGAGCCCCTACTAAGTTTTGAGTAGCAGAGTGTGCAAACCGCGCTCAGTTTGTCATCCGCACAAACATTAAAAAATCTCCACACCACAGAAGTACGAGGGCCTCGATGGGGGAGCTTCGCGCGACTGACCGCTGCCGGAACAGCTTCGGCCCTGCTGGCTGTGGCCTCACTTCTCTGTCTGGACTGTCCTCTGCCTGTGGACATCCCTCTGCCTGTGGACATCCCTCTGCCTCTGGACATCCCTCTGCCTCTTGCTGCCTTTTTCGGTGCTGCGCAGACCACCACCTCTCCACTGCTTTCCTCGCTGGACATCACCCCTGGCCAAGTGGGGTCAGTCATTTCCTCATCCACCACCTCCTCTTCCACTTCCTCACTCTGCTCCTCCTGCTGCCCACTGGACATTCCAACAGCCTCCCTTGATGGCAACTGCGTCTCATCATCATCATCGCTCATGATAACAGATGCTGGCTCAGGGTCCACATCAGCAGGAGATGGCGAAAACTCAAGTGTTTGGGCATCACTACAAACAAATTCCTCTGCTAGCTCCTGGGATTCTTCCGGCACATCTGAAAAAGGACCCGAAAAGAGCTCCTGGGAGGGGTCAATGGTGGGATGACTCTGTTGGCCAGGTGTGGAGGAAGGAGGGTCAGAGTGAGACTGTGTGGATGACTGGGCTGGTGGACAACTGTGTGGAAGCGCTATCGGCTATCCATTGCACCACCTGTTCAACCTGCTCAGGCTCAACAGCGGTGTAACCCGCCCCCTGCTTAACTGTCCCATAAAGGCAGGGATTCTGGATGAGTGGGATCCTGGCTGACCCTCACCAGCACGCATTGTATCCCACTTGGCTTCAACAAGGCCACCAACAGCATTTCCGCCGCCCCCGTCCTCGTCCACGTCCGATTCGCTAGCCCCCCTCCCGCATTTATTTTTTTTTTGGTTACAATATTTTGCCTTCACAGCCGTATACTAACAGTTCAGACGGTGTGTATGAACACTACGTATATACAATATTTTGCAAAGAGAACGCAAAGTACAGGTGCCAATGAAAAGGCTTTTTTTTTTCTATATTTCTAGGTACAACCAGCCGTGTACTAACAGATCAGACGGTGTGTATGAAACACTACGTATATACAATTATTTTGCAAAGAGAACGCAAAGTACAGTGCCAATGAAAGGCTTTTTTTTTTTTTATATTTCTAGGTACACAGCCGTGTACTAACAGATCAGACGGTGTGTATGAACACTACGTATATACAATTATTTTGCAAGAGAACGCAAAGTAACAGGTGCCAATGAAAAGGCTTTTTTTTTTTTATATTTCTAGGTACACAGCCGTGTACTAACAGATCAGACGGTGTGTATGAACACTACGTATATACAATTATTTTTGCAAGAGAAACGCAAAGTACAGGTGCCAATGAAAAAGGCTTTTTTTTTTTTATATTTTAGGTACACAGCCGTGTACTAACAGATCAAGACGGTGTGTATGAACACTACGTAATACAATTATTTGCAAGAGAACGCAAAGTACAGGTGCCAATGAAAAGGCTTTTTTTTTTTTATATTTTTAGGTACACAGCCGTGTACTAACAGATCAGACGGTGTGTATGAACACTACGTATATACAATTATTTTGCAAGAGAACGCAAAGTACAGGTGCCAATGAAAAGGCTTTTTTTTTTTTATATTTCTAGGATACACAGCCGTGTACTAACAGATCAGACGGTGTGTATGACACTACGTATATACAATTATTTTGGAAGAGAACGCAAAGTACAGGTGGCCAATGAAAAGGCTTTTTTTTTTTTATATTTCTAGGTACAACAGCCGTGTACTAACAGATCAGACGGTGTGTATGAACACTACGTATATACAATTATTTTGCAAGAGAACGCAAAGTACAGGTGCCAATGAAAAGGCTTTTTTTTTTTATATTTCTAGTACACAGCCGTGTACTAACAGATCAGACGGTGTGTATGAACACTACGTATATACAATTATTTTGCAAAGAGAACGCAAAGTACAGGTGCAATGAAAAGGCTTTTTTTTTTTCTATATTTCTAGGTACACAGCCGTGTACTAAACAGATCAGACGGTGTGTAATGAACCACTACGTATATACAATTATTTTGCAAGAGAACGCAAAGTACAGGTGCCAATGAAAGGCTTTTTTTTTTCTATATTTTCTAGGTACACAGCCGTGTACTAACAGATCAGACGGTGTGTATGAACACTAACGTATATACAATTATTTTGCAAGAGAAACGCAAAGTACAGGTGCCAATGAAAAGGCTTTTTTTTTTTTTATATTTCTAGGTACACAGCCGTGTACTAACAGATCAGACGGTGTGTATGAACACTACGTATATACAATTATTTTGCAAGAGAACGCAAAGTACAGGTGCAATGAAAAGGCTTTTTTTTTTTTATATTTCTAGGTACACAGCCGTGTACTAACAGATCAGACGGTGTGTATGAACACTACGTATATACAATTATTTTGGCAAGAGAACGCAAAGTACAGGTGCCAATGAAAGGCTTTTTTTTTTTATATTTCTAGGTACACAGCCGTGTACTAACAGATCAGACGGTGTGTATGAACACTACGTATATACAATTATTTTGCAAGAGAACGCAAAGTACAGGTGCCAATGAAAAGTGCTTTTTTTTTTTTATATTTCTAGGTACACAGCCGTGTACTAACAGATCAGACGGTGTGTATAAAACACTACGTATATAAAATTATTTTGCAAGAGAACGCACAGTACAGGTGCCAATGAAAAGGCCTTTTTTTTATATATTTCTAGGTACACAGCCGTGTACTAACAGATCAGACGGTGTGTATTGAACACACGTATATAAATTATTTTGCAAGAGAACGCAAAGTACAGGTGCCAATGAAAAGGCCTTTTTTTTTATATATTTCTAGGTACACAGCCGTGTACTAACAGATCAGACGGTGTGTATGAACACCACGTATATAACAATTATTTTGCAAGAGAACGCAAAGTACAGGTGCCAATGAAAAGGCTTTTTTTTTTTCTATTTCTAGGTACACAGCCGTGTACTAACAGATCAGACGGTGTGTATGAACACCACGTATATACAATTATTTTGCAAGAGAACGCACAGTACAGGTGCCAATGAAAAGGCTTTTTTTTATATATTTCTAGGTACACAGCCGTGTACTAACAGATCAGACGGTGTGTATGAACACTACGTATATACAATTTTTTTTGCAAGAGACGCAAAGTACAGGTGCCATGAAAAGGCTTTTTTTTTTT
>ONZH01028374.1:0-16637 GCA_900303285.1 Rhinella marina | reverse complement strand
CAGCATATGCGAACGAGCAGGAAGAGCTGAGTTTTTATGATTCGAGGTCACATGGTTTTTCCAGCCAATGCATGTAGACGCCGTTTTCGCACTGCCAGCGTGCTCCGCGGGCCTGTCATACCCCCCCTGCATGGTGATTGGTGGAAAAAGAGCGCCAGGGAAGGTGGGAGGGGAAACGAATTCTAAGTGCGCCATCGCCGTTATACTCGATCGAAATCAAGTATGCCGAATAGCGTAGTATTCGATCGAGCTCATCTCTAGTTACAAACTTTGTTACCCCTTGAGGTGTTCCACAAGAATTAAAGGAAAATGGAGGTGAAATTTCAAAATTTACTTTTTTGGTAGATTATTCACGTTAATAATTTTTTTCTTGCAACACAGCGAGGGTTAACAGCAAACTAAACCTCAATATCCATTACTCTGATTCTGTAGTTTACAGAAATAACCCATATGTGGTGGTAAATGTCTCTATGGGTTTGTGGCAGTGGTCAGAAGGAAAGGAGCGCCATACGGATTTTGGAGTCAGATTTTGCTAGAATGGTTTTTAGGCACCATTTTGTAATTGAGAGACCCTGACGTACCCCTATAGTGGAAACCCTCAAAAAGTGACCTCATTTTGGAAACTACACCCTTCAAAGAATGTATTAAGGGGGGTACTGGCCACTTTGACCCCCTAAGCGTTTTACGGAATTTGGAAACACTTGGCGGTGAAAATGAAAAGTTTCATTTCTTCCAATAAAATGTTGCTGTAGCCCCAAATTTTTCATTTTCACAAGGGGTAACAGGAGAAAAGCACCCCATAATTTGTTCCCCATTTTCTCCTGAATACAGCAACACCCCATATGTGGTGGTAAACCGCTGTGGGGGCACATGGTAGGACTCAGAACAGAAGGAGCGCCATATGGATTTTGCAGCACAGATTTTGATGGATTGGTTTGTGGGAGCCATTGATTTTTATTTTTCTGAGTTATTGTCTTATGTGGGGGCTCATTTTTTGAGGGATGAGGTGACGTTTTCATTGGAACCATTTTGGGGACTTTTTGATCGCTTGGTATTACTTTTTGTGAGTCAAGATGAAAAAAAATAGCTGATTTGACATAGTTTTTTAAATTTTTTTCAACACCATTCACCTGAAGTGGCAAATCATGGGATATTTTTATAGAGCAGGTTGTTACGGATGTGGCGATACCCAATATGTCTAACATTTTTATTTTTGTTAAGTTTTACACATTAGATGCACATTTAGATTTAGATTTAGATGCATTTTTGAACAGAATAAAACTTTTTTTTGTGCTGCCATTTTCAGAGAGCCATATTTTTTTATTTTTTCGGCGATTGTCTTAGATAGGATATTGATTTCTGCAGTATGAGATGACGGTTTGATTGGTACCATTTTGGGGTAAATACGCCTTTTTGATCGCCTGCAATTACAGTTTTTGTCAAAGTTTTTTTTTTAATTTTTTTACAGCGTTCACCTGAGGAGGAATATAATGGGATATTTTTATAAAGCAAGTTGTTACGGATGTGGCGATACCCAATATGTGTATCATTTTTATTTTTGTTTTAATTGTTAATTTTTTTAACTTTATTTTGGGAAAATGACACTTTTTTTTACTTGAAACTTTTATTTTTTTGTAAAACTTTCTTTTTTTAACTTCTTTTTTCACTTTATTTTTTGTCCCAGTCTGGGACTTCAACTTTTGGGGTCTGATCCCCTGCACAATGCATTACAATACTTTTGTATTGTAATGCATTGGCTGTAAGTATATTACCAGTGTAATACACTTATAGCCTGCTGCCTGTGAGATCCAGGGGGCTGGATCTCACAGGGTTCCGTAGAAGGCAGCCTGATGCCTAAGGAAGGCATCGGGCTGCCATCGGGTCCCCGTCACAGCAGCGCGGGGACCCCATGGGCTCTCCCTCCCAACACAGACATCACACATGCCGCGGTCAGCGCTGACCGCGGCAGTGCGAGGGTTAATGCACTGGCATTGTGTTTTCACCAATGCCGGTGCATACAGCAGAGGTCTGGCTATCGGCCACTGCCGGACCCCTGTAGCTGATCGGGCGAGTGTAAGGGTTAATAAAGTTAAAAAACTGTTGTTAGGCTATTAGGGAAATGTTAACAAAAATGTATACAAAAGTTAAGTTACTCTTTAAAGAGGGACAATACCAATTGCGTGTAGCACACTGCACGCCTGCGCTGTGCGTCCTTCAGTCTGCACAGGCGCAGTGAGTGTAGCAGGCTCCCGGCTTCCTCACTGCGCCTTCTCTTCCGGGTGGACTGTGACATAGTCAGCGCAGGCGCAGTGAGGAAGCCGGGAGCCTGGCAGCCTGCTACACTCACTGCGCCTGCGCCGAATGAAGGACGCACGACGCAGGCGCAGGATTTGGATCGGACAGGGCCGGCAGCAGATGGAGCGAGCTGCCTGGCCCTGTCAATCAAGAAAAAAGAGGCGTTGTTCAAGGTGGGCAAACGGAGCCTCTAGGAGAAGGGATACCGCCCCCCTGCTCCTAGGAGGCTAATTACCATATCATAAAAGTTAATATAACACAAAAACGGGGCCAGTGGCAATAAAATAAATTACATATTTAGCATCAGGTGACATTTCCACATTGGAAATCTCATCCTGTTTAATATGCTAAAAGGGGGTGACAGAAACCCTTTAAAGGAAACCTCACTGAGGGCAGCATAAAATAGGGACAGAAATGATGATTTCAGCGGTGTGTCACTCATCATAATCATTGCAGACTAGGGCTTAAAAAGAGTCAAATCTACCTGAGAAGAATCATGTTTATTCATTACCTCCTGCTCTCCCGCCCATCTGCTGATGATTGGCAGTTCTCTCCTAGAGATACAAGGAGAAAACTAGATAGAAGACTGTCAGTCATCAGCAGGTGGGCAGGGAAAGCAGGAATTCATGAATAACCAGGACTCTTCTCAGGTGGCCGGGACTCTTTTCCAGGCCTGGGATACAATGTTTGTGATATTGTTTCTCGGCAACCACTTAATTTTAACTTATAAATGACAGACCGCTGAAATCAACTCACCTGTCTCTGCTTTATTCTGCCCTTAGTAGGGGGCGGCATAAAGTTGATGACAGGTTCCCTTTAAGTGCCTCCCTACACACCGTGAGGTCTCCTTTTAAGGTCCCTGCACAAAGTGATGGCATCAAAATGCCCACCGCACTTTTCGATCAGGACTGTGGAGTCGGTAAGCCAAAGCCCCGACTCCGACTCCTCAGTTTCCCCTAGCCTCATACATGGCTCTTGTTTAAGTGATAACTTTAAACATACTTTGCATAAATCAATAGTACAGATATATTACAAACTTTTTTGTCATGACATATGTTTTACTAGATATCTTTACTCTGAACTTTCAGTATCAGGCTTTTCTCTGGGTACAGCTCACCAAGGGTCTGATGTATGAAAACTGTCTAGGTCTAGGACTTTCTTTGTTGCCCATAGCAACCAGTCAGAGCTCCCCTATCATTTTTCCAGAGCACTATATGAAATAAAAGGGGAGCTATGATTGTTTTCTATGGGCAACAAAGAAACTTCTGCACCTAGACAGTTTTCAAACATAAAGCCCTAAGTGTTTTACAGCAGAGGAAAAGCAAACTAAAACATGAAGCATACAGAGAGGACATGCACTGGACAATTGATTTATGCACAGTTCATTGAAAGTTTAGATATACTAAGAAGTACTTGCCCTAAAGGGGTTTTCTCCGCACATTGATTCACTGGCTGACAGGCAGTTTGCACTCACTCTGTCTCCTCAGGCTGAAGGTGGGTTTCCAGAAGTTATTAGCATATATTAACTTACTCTGACAGAGCAGGAGATTGTGATCTCTAACACAATTACAGGTAAAGCCATGCTTCTCAGTCCTCACAACACTTGGACCTTTTGCTTACTGTAGGTAATCACTCAGAGCTCAGTCCCATCATCCTTCTCTGCTCTCAGCCAATCAGATAACATTCTTTCTGGTCTGCAGGTTACCATAGAAACCTGTGTACAGTGAGAGACCTGCTGAACTGTCTATAGTTCATGACTAAAAAAAATCTACTGACCACTGTATTTAGAAAATGTCTTCTTTTAACTGTCCCTTTATGATGAAAGCTAATCTCTGTAACTAGTGAGAAAACCTCTTTAATCCTGTTTTCTTCAGCAGATTTGAGATGAGTGCAACCATTCCTTCCCAGTGCCCTTTTCCTCTGATCTGTAGCAGAGGAGTTTCACTTCTGAGCTACATAAAGGGCAGCACAGTCATCTCAACTAAGAGCCTAGATCAGTAGTTCAGGAATATTACAGTCATTTATAGGGCATTTCATCATTTTCCCAAATTCTTATGAAAATATATTCAGCACATACTGCATTGAACTAAGTGTACCAATTTATTATATATTTTTGGAGTCAGAGTCGGTCCATTTTATACCAACTCCGACTCCACCAAAATGGACTCCGACTCCACAGCCCTGTTTTTGATGTCCCCTGATGTGCCATCCTCACACTGTGATGCCCCTTTAAGTGTCCCCCAGTGTAAGCAGATACAGTTCACAGTAGGAAATGCAGGGGTCTTGACAGCTGGCTACCACGGTTCAGATTCAGATCCTGGTCCACCACGTAAGGACCCCTGGCCTAGAGAATATGTTAAGCACAATTAGGGAGGCAGAGCTGTATCAGATGGGAATACCTGGAGAGGACATCACTGAAAAAGGGATTTAGAGGAGGCATCGAACTGGGCTATATCAGGAACCAAAATGGAGTCTTCCCGTACGTTGAATTCTAAAAATCAGATTGTATGAGCAGATGTAGTGGAGCTTAAAAGGTGCTCTCCACCTCCTGCTTGTGTACTTGACATGGCAGGAAATGGGTAGAAATGCCGTTCTGCCAGTCATTGGATGATGGGAGTAATAGCTGCAGCCAGTGATTGGTGGAGCGACATTCCCATCTATTTCCTGCCGTGTCGAGTCCAGAAGCAGGAAGTGGAGGCAGCGGGGCCAGGGCACTGATAGACCAGGAGCAACAAGGTAATAGAGTAATATCCTTTATTATTCTCAGACATTTTCAGCCCATCAGACCGGCTTCTCATGGCTCCGGAATACCCCTTTAATTCCTTATTGAGAACTTCTGTGGGTATTTTCTGTTACAGTGTAAGATATTTATGGAGGGAAATGTCTTTAATCTACAACTGGATTTGGTGGGAAAATGATGGAAATTTTGCTGCATGTAAAAGTCACTTACCTGGTCAAACTCCAAAGACTCTTATAGCAGTTTTCTCGCCCCCTTGGAGCACCGTGCAGTTTTCTGATGACAGAAGATGGAGATTTTTTTTTTGCTCAGCTAAAAGCAGTTCCTGCAGCACAGGGGATAGCGGGGTGGTTCTGGAGCCACTGGGCGGTGCAGGCCTGGTGGTACATATGGCCGCAGGTCAGGGATGTCACCTTCTCTCACTTGGTGTGCTCAGTCAGGCAGATGATACCACTGTGACGGTGGGGTCTTTAGCCAGTCCACCGCTGACTCTCGATTCTAATAAAAACCCCTTTCATATTGACTCTCATTGTCCCGGGGCTATAGATATTGATGACTTGCTCTGAGGATAGTTTTTCAATATCAGATCACGAGGGGATCAACAACCGGCATGCCCTCCGATCATCTCTTACTGGCTGAGTATACTGAGCGAAAGCTGACGGCTCCATGCGCAGTGTAGTGGCCATGCCAGGGTACTGCAGCGCAGCGTCCATGCAAGTGAATGGTAACTGAGTTTCAGAAACAACATGGTGTACGGATCATTCTGCTTCCTCTCTGTACACCGCCACTCTACGGAGCCACGGCAGCCCGAAAAGGCTAGATTATCAATGTCTGTAGCTCAGAGAACCCCTAGAGACTGGAGCTGTGATTCTGTGGTCTGTGCTCTCTCAAGAGCTCATCACATTTTTGTGCGTTTAAATGTAGACCGGACAGCACGCGGCCTGACTCCTTATAGTCAGAGGGTCCAGTCCTGTGTCTGACCATTAGTCCGGGCAGTGAAAATCACACCATGTAACACTTTGGTCCTATTTATGCACAAGAGTTATCTGTTCAAGTGAAAGGGTCGAAGAGCAAAACAGACAACACATGGACACCACCCGTGTGTCATCCATTTAAAAAGTCATCCAATTTTTCTTTCTTTCCAGCAGAAGGGATGTTCCATCATGTGTTTAAATCCCAGCTTTGTTCACTTTCAGAACTAATTTATTAAATTCTCTCAATGCATCACAAATGGAGTATAAAGCGATTTTGCAGTGGATTAACTAAAAATGTTATCGTTTTGTGGCAACAGACCCTATGTAGATCAGTTTCCATGGTAACAGACTACAACCAAACACTGTGTAGTCAGATCCTGCAGGCATACTCCCTTCTCGCTGTCCCCTACATTCTGCTAACATGTATAGTAGCAGACAGAGGGAGGTAAGTATGACTATAGGACCAGATTACACAGGACTTTGTAGCACTCTTACCAAGAAGACCAGGACAAGACTCTTAGCAGTCCTTAAAGGGGTTATCCAACCCCCTGAAATACTCCCCCATATGCCCAGACCCCTAACACACAATGTATTCACCTGGCTCCCCGACACGCTCCCCATCGCACGGACGGGACCAGGAGCGTGGAAAACATCCGGTGTCAGGAGAGGGTGGAGCAGCCAATAGCAGACCCTGACGGGGACGAGCCTCCATAGCATCACGGGTGACAGGGAGCCAGGTAAGTACATTGTGAGAGAGGGGCCCAGGCATATGGGGGGACATTTCAGGGGTTGGATAACCCCTTTAAAGGGAACCTGTCATGATTGTCATCACTATATTACAGATGTAGCTCAGGTTATTGTTCACCAGGGGTCCTTCTGATTCTTGGATTGACACTTTACATATTCTCCAAAACTGTTGTTCTTTTCTGACATTTCTTTATAAAATTTCCTGCCACTTTGCACCTCTCATTTTCTCGCAAGAAATACTGTGCATGCGCCTTGTGCTTAGCGTTTGCCACTAGTCCAACCACACTGCCCTTTCTATGTGGCACACCAGCAGCATTATCTGTGCCCGCTGTGAAATTGATGATATGATTGCGTAACACATAAAAGGATCTGGCAGACGCAGGATCTGAGTAAGAGCTTGGAATGAGAGTTGAATGAGGTGGGGGGACTGGGGTGGAGCTTTCATGTGAGCTGTCAGAAATGTAAGATGTTATACAAATGAGCTCTTAACAAGCTCTGCCTCTGATGCCACTGGGTGTAAGGTAGATATCACAACATCCAACCCTAAACAGGCCTTAAGACATGACTTGGATAATAACTAAGTCATCATCTCATCTGCAGGCAGCTGTTTTGGGGTGATTGCCCCTCATCAGAGCCCGTTAATCGGCATGAGCAGTCTTATAGGCCATACATGCATTTCCATCCTTTGGAATTCTGGGAAGATGTTATGCGAATGAGCTCTTAGCCAGCTCTGCCTCTGATGCCACCAGATGTAAGACAGCTATCCTGTTACACGCTGATGAGGGGCGAGCACCTTGAACTAGCTGTCTGCAGATGAGGTGCTGGCTCAAGGCCTATTCAGAGGGTTGACCATTGACTTATAGCAGAGGTGGGGAACCTCAGTCCAGCGGGATCATCTCATGTGGCTCCCAGCCCCCTGCCAGAACACATAATGAAAATACTAATGACCACTTTCATTATGGGGTCTGATCTGAGGCTGGGTAGGGTCTGTTGGGGTCTGATCTGATTCTGGGGACGGTCTGATGAGGGTCTGATCTGAGGCTTGGGGTCTGATCTGAGGCAGGGGGATCTAATCTAAGCCCGGGCGGCTGACCTGAGACTGGAAGTCTGATGGGGGCTGATCTGAGGCTGATGTAGGCCAGCGCTTGGCTATTTTCTGCGCCCCCATTGAAATGAATGGAGGCCGGCTGCGCATGTACAGTGTGCCCTCCATTAATTTCCCCGCTCCGTTCTCCTTGTAGGTGCGGGTCCTAGAGGTGGGACCGCACCTTCCTGACAATGGTGGCTTGCCCTAGCGATGTGCCCCCATTGTCTATGATGGGACAACCCCTTTCAGGTTGTTTTTGTGTCAGTTTTAAGTCTGGCTTTGCTTTGTCTGCCTGCACCAAGTGTATGAATTGGTCGCCTTAATAATATTTTTGGTGTGACTGTAATGTGCCAAAGTCGCACATAGTAAATCAGCCGTAATCCAGGTCTAATCTCAATTTTAGCTTTTAGACTTGGGCTGACTTTTTGCTGTAGAAAAGTCACACAACATTTTTTATAATGATAGTCAATGGTGTCGCACTGCGACGTGCTGCAACTACGACAGTCGCAAAAAATCCACCCAAGTTGGATTTTTGTGCGACTTGTCACGTCGCAGTCGCATCTCACAGTATGACACCATTGACTATCATGACAATAAATGTCGTGCGACATTGGTGCAACATAGTTGTAGCCCTAGACCAGAAATGCCCAATTTACTGCCCTCCAGCTGTTCCAAAACTACAATTCCCAGCAACCTTCACTCATCAATAAGAACGGACGAGCAGAAGTATGATAAGTCACCAGCCATATTTATTCATCAAGAAGTGGAGGTGGACTAGAGATGTTACGTGGTCTATTACAGTCCATTAGAAAGTCTCCATGGCAGGCGCTGGTGGATCGAGCAGGAATATCAGGTACCAGTTGTAGGAAGTAATGTCAGGTCCCGAGGCCTGGAGGAAGCCATGTAGATCAGATAAGTCTTATAGACCTTCGAGATGTAGAGGGCGAAAGTGTGTCCTCCACCTGTAGGTGATGTTCTTCAGGTAAGAGGTAGGTGGACATCAGGCAGTCTTGTAGATGTCTCCTTTGATGAAGTTGGTGTTAAAAGTCTTTTTTTGAGTAGATGAAGAGGAGATGTTGGCAGATCAGGAGGCTCAGAGACTGGCTTAGGTGGAGGCCTCAGGTGGAGGCCTTTGGTCTTGTCATTGCTTTTTATGTGCATGAAATTGGGTGGTGACCAAGATGGAGTCTTCCCATAGGTGGGAATCTGAAAAGCAAATATAGATATGGATATGAACGGATGTAGCAGAGCTTAAAAGAGTAAGTGAGAAAGTGGGAATTTTGCTGCATGTAAAGGTCACTTACCTGAGAAAACTCCAAAGACTCTTACAGCAATTTTCACGCCCCCTCGGTGCCCCCTGCAGTTGTCTTCTGTCTTGGTGGTATAGACAGAAGGTGGAGATGTTGCGTCCACCTACCAGCAGTCCCTGCGGCACAGGGGACAGCGGTGGCTGTTTTGGAGCCACTGGGTGATGCAGGCCTGATGGTAAAAGTGGCCGCAGGGCAGTGATGTCACCTGCTCACCCTGGATCATATCAGTGAGGCAGATGACACACGCCTCTTTCTCCTCCGCTGTGATGGTCCTAGCGGGGAGGTCTCCGATTAGCGCGGCCCTGGAGCTCGGGAGAGGCTGGCGGGGCACACCCAGTGGAGCCGATGTTGTGGGCTCTGGCGGTGGTATGGCCTGAGGTCTCATCATGGTGCCCATCCCCTGCAGCTGCAATAAGATGTTAAAGATGCGATCTGCAGGGTGTAGGGGAGACCTCCTGGATGGCTGTATCTCCCTGGTCCTGCGGCTCGGTGGTATGGGCCGAGGAAAGCGGAACACAGGGGTCGTGGGCTCAGCACTCTCCCGGCTGCTCTCCCCAGATGGTCGGGGGTCTTGGGCCGGCGCAGATGTTACCGGAGATCGGCTCCTCTCCCTGGCTGATGGTATTTGCCGAGGTGGAACTCTGATCCTCGAGACGTTAAGATGTTGTCTGTCTCTCCCAGATGTTCTCTGAGCCGATCTCAAGCGCTCTCGGAGGATAGTCTGACCTAAAAGAGCGAAGAAATGAAGAAGAATGAAAGTATTTCCAGTATATGATTGACATAGAGCAGAATATGGGCAACAGATACTGGATCTTATCTATCTATCCGTCTGTCTGTCTATCTATCTATCTATCTATCTATCTATCTATCTATCTATCTATCTATCATCTATCTATGTCTGCTGTTGTAGCCTGGACATAGTGACTTAGGTGGTCACTTTTTGGTTTCTGTTAAAAGGGTTGTCCATTCTAAGGACAGGCCATCTATAGCTGATCGTCAGTAATGGGACACCCCGCCCGCAACTCCAACTCCTTTAACAGCTCAGTTATCACCAGATGACATAGTTGCACCCATGAAGTTGTCACTTACCCTCGTTCTCAGGGCGACGTAGCCAGGTGTTGTTATCGGCGTGTAGCTGTCGTAATTCCCGGGATGCCATCTCTGGTTTCCCGAGTCGGACCTGATGAAAATGTCCTGAAGGGGCCCTGATGTTATTGGACCGTACGGAGAAAAATCAAAGGAAATAACAATCGGAAGCAAACACTAGAAGAAATCCAGCTCGCTCTTCCGGAGCCAAAAAGAAGTTTCCACCGAGGTGAGAACTCAAGAAAATGGCGCTGAGCTGACTGTGCAGAGGAGTCTTCTAGGTTCCAGTACATTGTGATGTCATAGAGAGGAACCTGTTGTAGATGACTGCTCTGTGACATCACCACAGCCTGGCCGCCATGTTGCTTCCTGCTAACTGCTCAGTATCTACAATGGTTGTTATCTCCTCTAGATTATTAGTCTCTTATTTATCACTTCTCTGATATTTTATTAAACTTTTTCTTCTTTTTGGATCCCCCCCCGCCGGCTTTGTCTGTAGAAAACCTCATCATGAAGTCTATGTGTGTACAATAGTGGTGGTAAAACGTCACAGGTTGTGGCACTTGCTGTATTTACACCATAATATGTGACTTTTTTGCTTCTTGATAATTTTCCCAAGTGGCTTAAAAAGTTGAGGAGCGGAGCCTCCCCCGGATTTACTATAATTTACACCAGGAACCGGCATAAATTATAACTCGCATTTAGGGTTGGGCAATATACCGGTATGTACAATATACCGCGGTATTAAGAAACGGCGATATCGCCATTTCTTAATTACCGTGATATTTAATGACATCATAGGGGCGGCCGCTTCCATTATAGATAATGGAAAATCCGTAATGGAAGCTGCAGGATAAGGACCTGGCGCTCGTAGCGCTAGAATGTCATGTGGCCTTCTCTTAAGATTGTGAGGCTGGTAAACACCAGGACGTAGCACATTGACGTCATCCAGTGTATGGGCGCCGCAGCTGACTTCATGGCAAATGCCAGTGCGGAGCTAGGCTAGGCTCCGCCTCACTCCTGTGTCCTGCTCGCACCGACCCTCCCCAGCTCCATACCGTGTATAAATTCTGGTGCCACGGCTGCTCGAAACAGCTGATTGGTGGGGGTGCCAGGTGTCGTACCTCTACTGATCTGATACTGATGACCTATCCTAAAGATAGGTCATCAATATCTGTAACCCAGGCAATCACTTTAAATGTGTGTAAAAAATTTATGTTGTGCTGCATTGTGGTATTTGAGGCCCTGTGTAATTGTGTTGCCCCTCCTTCAATTTTATCCAATCTACAGCACAAAGCAAATTTTTTTTTCCCTCCAGGAAAAAACGTTAAGTTCCTAGTCCACCTATTCCACAACCTTTTCTCACATTTTATACTTTACAATTAGACCGGCAACACAAGTACATGTTTTGAGTGTTTTTTTCCTCTAAATCGGTATTTATCGCGATAAATCGTTATCGTTGGAATATTTTTTTCTATTGCCCAACCCTACTTCCATCTAATCCAGCTCCTGGAGGGCGTAGAATTCAGTTTCTGGGTCACAAAGGGCCTGAGATGTGGCTGATGTATTAAGAATCATCTTCCTCTTCATATATCTGATGCATCTCACTCCGGGGCCCAGAAGATGAAGTCTGACGTAGGAATCTCCAGTCTGGATGAATCCCGGGCACAGAGTCCCTGCCGCTCAGGACTGTGCAGTGTAGGCCCTCATTATGTCGCTGTATGGTGCTCTGTGGAGTCCATGTTACATAGAGAATACATGGGTTATATGGCACCCAGTGGAGCGTGCCACCATTTATATACATTGGATTGAATGGGCGGCCCCTTTATGCCGCACACTGCAGGGAGCTGACATAGGAAATCCACCCCTCCCCCATATCTTAGTGCCGCTCACCAGTTCTCGGCTCCTCGCACGGATTCTGGGTGTAAACAGTTGTCTCCAGCATCACGTCCATAGCAGTGAAAATGGCAGTTGGCAGCGTTCAGCGCATGTGCAGACAAGCAGCAGGACCTCTGTATCTGTGCATGCGCTGAATGGTCTCTGAGCCGGCACAGAAGAGGACACAGCCGGGCACACGGGTAAATGACGTGACCTCCGCCATCTTGATTGCTGTAGACGCGGCTGGTGACGACTGTTTGCACACGGAGTCCATGGACGGCAGGTTTCCCAGCACCCACCTGTTTATGACATTGTAGAGGTGGCTTCAAAAAGTGACGACCCCTTTAATCATCTCCATGTAGAATACAGTAGAAGACCACTACCTGTGCTTTTGGCAGCAATGATACATATAACACAGGGGTCAGCAGCCATCGGCACACTAGCTTTTGTAAAACTACAATTTCCAGCATGCCCTATTGACTTCATGTACGCACATTCCCATCCATGCCTCACTCATAGATGGGGGTCCAGTTACCATTCACAAGAACAGAGGCCCGTGATCCCCATTGAATGGAGCAGTAGACTGTGATTCATGCCGCTACTATTAACACTATGGGACAAGATCTCCACTATCACCATAGAGCTGAATGAGAGGCATTGCACAGGTATGACCGCTGCTACATTCATTCTGAGGAGCACAAGCCTCCCATTCTCTTGATTGATCGATCACCTTATTTTCTATCTGTCTGTTGATCTATCTATAATAGAGTTGAGCGAACGTGCTCGTAACGAGCATTGTAGTGCTCGGATCCCCTGCGCTCGCATGGCCGCAGCCATCCGGATCCGTCCTCACCTGACTGTAAGTCAATGGGGGCGGATCCGTTTGGTATGACACACGAGTGTGTCAGACCAAACGGATCTGTCCCCACTGACTTGCAGTCGGGTGAGGAGGACGGATCCGGATGGATGCGCCCATGCGAGCGCAGGGGATCCGAGCACTACAGTGCTCGTTACGAGCATGTTCGCTCAACTCTAATCTATACCTATCCCTATGATATCTGTCTTATTCCAATTCATTTCAAATAAGCTTTATTGACAGTACTAAAGACATAGAAGCATTACCAAAGCAAATATCATATTTTTTGGAGTATAAGACTCCCCAGACTGTAACACACATCTATAATTCAGAGGAGGAAAATAAGAAAAAAAACATTGTTCATTACACCTCAGATCAGACTCTTGATCCTCATCAGACCCCTATTTTTCATCAGACCTTAGATGAGACACTAAAAATTAGACCCCAAAGCTGCATAAGACTATCTTACCTCATATCAGACCCGCATCAAACTCCCAAGCTCCATCAGCCTCAGATCAAGCCCCCCAACCTCTGTCAGCCGTAGATCAGACCATCAACCTTCATCAGCCTCACATCAGACCTCAGTAGGCCTCACATCAGACCCCCAACCTCCATCAGCCTCAGATCGGACACCCTTCAAATCCACCCCATCCTCCATAAGACCCTCATCAGCCTCTGATCAGACGCCCATCAGCTTTAGATCAGACCTTAGATCAGATATTAGAAAAATAAACTTACCTCGCTACCTCTGGATGGTGCTACCACTCTGCACTTCCAGGAGTTTCAGCTTCCTGGTCTTCTTCCAGCTCGCACTGCGCTGTGTCCTGACTTCGCATAGCGTCAAGTGGTGGTGACAGAAACCCTTTAAAGCAGGGGCCCCCAACCTTTTTTGCACCAAGGCCCGGTTTCTCGCTAGACAATTTCCCCAGGGCCCGGGTGGGGGGGGGGGGGGGCGCTGCGGTTGTTGGCGGGCGGAGCATAGTGCCCCCACACAGTAGTTATTCCCCATTAGTGCCCCCACACAGTAGTTATTCCCCATTAGTGCCCCCACACAGTAGTTATAGTAGCATAGTGCCCCCCACACAGTAGTTATAGTAACATAGTGCCCCCACACAGTAGTTATACCATAATAGTGCCCCCACACAGTAGTTATACCGGCATAGTGCCCCCACACAGTAGTTATAGTAGTATAGTGCCCCCACACAGTAGGTATACCAGTATAGTGCCCCCACACAGTAGTTATAGTAGCATAGTGCCCCCACACAGTAGTTATAGTAGCATAGTGCCCCCACACAGTAGTTATAGTAGCATAGTGCCCCCACACAGTAGTTATAGTAGCATAGTGCCCCCCACAGTAGTTATAGTAGCATAGTGCCCCCACACAGTAGTTATAGTAGCATAGTGCCCCCACACAGTAGTTATAGTAGCATAGTGCCCCCCCACAGTAGTTATAGTAGCATAGTGCCCCCACACAATAGTTATAGTAGCATAGTGCCCCCCACACAGTAGTTATAGTAGCATAGTGCCCCCCACACAGTAGTTATAGTAGCATAGTGCCCCCACTCAGTAGTTATAGTAGCATAGTGCCCCCCACACAGTAGTTATAGTAGCATAGTGCCCCACACAGTAGTTATAGTAGCATAGTGCCCCCACACAGTAGTTATAGTAGCATAGAGCCCCCACACAGTAGTTATAGTAGCATAGTGCCCCCACACAGTAGTTATAATAGCATAGTGCCCCCACACAGTAGTTATAGTAGCATAGTGCCCCCCACACAGTAGTTATACCAGTATAGTGCCCCCACACAGTAGTTATAGTAGCATAGTGCCCATAGTGCTCCTCTCCTTCAGTTTTGTACAATAAAAAAAACCAAACACTTATACTTACCTCCATCAGCCTGGCAGCACTGCGATGCAGGCCTCCTCCGGCCTGTGTCCCGCTCTGCACGGCTCAGGCGGCGCGATTACGTCATTGCACCGCCTGAGCTGGCCTCTGATAGGCTACAGGCACTAGGCCTGCAGCCTATCAGAGGAACGGGCAGGGGAGACGCCTCTCCCTGCCCTGCCCCACCGCAGCACAGGCATCTGTATCGCCGTCCTCAGGATACAGATGACTATGGAGATGAGCGCTTCCACAATGGAAGCGCTTATCTCCTTGTCCCCTGACCTCACTGAGGGCAGTATAAAATAGGGACAGAAATGCTGATTTCAGCGGTGTGTCGCTCATGAGCTAAATGTAAGCAGTTGCCGAGAACCAGCATCATAATCATTGCAGACTAGAGTTTAAAAAGAGTCAAATCTACCTGAGAAGAGTCATGGTTATTCCTAATCTCCTGCTCTCCCACCCATCTGCTAATGACTGGCAGTTCTCTCCTAGAGATACAAGGAGAAAACTAGGTAGAATACTGTCAGTCAGCAGGTGGGCAGGGAGAGCAGGAATTCATGAATGACTATGACTCTTCTCAGGTGGCCAGGACTCTTTTCCAGGCCTGGGATACAATGATTGTGATATTGTTTCTCGGCAACCACTTAATTTTAACTTATAAATGACAGACCGCTGAAATTAGCTCACCTGTTTCTACTTTAGTCTGCCCTTAGTATGGGCGGCATAAAGATGATGACAGGTTCCCTTTAAGTGCCTCCATACACACTGTGAGGTCTCCTTTTAAGGTCCCTGCACAAAGTGATGGCATCAAAATGCCCACTGCACTTTTCTATCAGAACTGTGGAGTCGGTAAGCCAAAGCCCCGACTCCAACTCCTCAGTTTCCCCAACCTCATACATGGCGCATGTTTAAGTGATAACTTTAAACAAACTTTGCATAAATCAGATATATTACAAACTTTTTTGTCATGATATATGTTTTACTGTATATCTTTACTCTGAACTTTCAGTATCAGGCTTCTCTGGGTACAGCTCACTAAGGGCCTGATGTATGAAAACTGTCTAGCTCTAGGACTTTCTTTGTTGCCCATAGCAACCAATCAGAGCTCCCCTATCATTTTTCCAGAGCACTATATGAAATAAAAGGGGAGCTCTGATTGGTTTCTATGGACAACAAAGAAACTTCTGCACCTAGACAGTTTTCATACATAAGGCCCTAGGTGTTTTACAGCAGAGGAAAAGCAAACTAAAACATA
The DNA here is from genome assembly GCA_900303285.1 of Rhinella marina. Lineage (NCBI taxonomy): Eukaryota > Metazoa > Chordata > Amphibia > Anura > Bufonidae > Rhinella > Rhinella marina. The sequence continues at coordinate 528 of ONZH01028374.1, read as the reverse complement.
AAGCACACAGAGAGGACATGCACTGGACAATTGATTTATGCACAGTTCATTGAAAGTTTAGATATACTAAGACGTCCTTGCCTTAAATGGGTTTTCTCAGCACATTGATTCACTGGCTGACAGGCAGTTTGCACTTACTCTGTCTCCTCAGGCTGTGGGTCTCCAGCAGTTATTAGCATATATTAACTTACTCTGACAGAGCAGGAGATTGTGATCTCTAACACAATTACAGGTAAAGCCATGCTTCTCAGTCCTCACAACACTTGGACCTTTTGCCTACTGCAGGTAATCACTCAGAGTTCAGGAGGTCACTCCTGCTCTCAGCCAATCAGATAACAGTCTTTCTGGTCTGCAGGTTACCATAGAAACCTGTGTACAGTGAGAGACCTGCTGAACTGTCTATAGTTCATGACTAAAAAAAATCTACTGACCACTGTATTTAGAAAATGTCTTCTTTTAACTGTCCCTTTATGATGAAAGCTAATCTCTGTAACTAGTGAGAAAACCCCTTTAATCCTGTTTTCTTCA
>ONZH01028373.1:0-23581 GCA_900303285.1 Rhinella marina | reverse complement strand
GTTGTGGCAGAAGGTGGATGACTTGGCCGGACCTCCTTCTCAGACAAGCTGGAAGCAGGCTGGGGCTGGCTGAAACCTGTGGCCAGGTTACTATATAGCTTCTCCCGCAATGATACTAATTTCTCTTCCCTTTCCTGGGGAGGAAAACAATCCCCCATGTTGGATTGATAACGCGGGTCCAGAAGCATTGCCATCCAGTATTCGTCAGTCTGCCTTATGTTTAGGATACACCTGTCAGTGCGTAAGCAGGTGAGTATACAACTCGCCATCCTGCCCAGCGTGCCTGAGAGGCCGCTTCTTTCCATTTCAGCCTCTCTCTGAGAAACTGCTGTGTCCCTGAAAGTCTCATTCCTCATCCACCAGCTGTGTCTCCTCCTCCTGGTCATCATCATCCTCATTAAAATCCTCCTCGTCTCCCCCCTCCTCTAACTGAAGCTCTTCATCCTCATCCTCCTCCTCCTCCACAAGGGAACTTTGGCGTTGGGGCTTCCCTACAGTGACAGCATGGCGGGTAGACAAATGGCCAGGATTTCCTTACCTCATTGCCCCCTGCTGCATGAGCGTGAGTGTCTTTTCCAGCACAAATATTATTGAAATTATGTTGTTCACACTGCAGCTGTCCAATTTTGTGGCTTCTTCTAAGGACCTTAGAACAGTGCAGGCATCTCGGACCAGCCTCCACTGCCGAAATCAAAGCTGCACCTTCTCCCTATGGTGGAAGATTCTGGCTGCTGCTGGAGAAAATCGTCCACTGCTCTACGCTGCTCTAGGAGTCGCTGCAACATATGAAGAGTGGAATTCCACCGGGTTGGCACGTCACCTACTAAGCGGTGTGGCGGAAGACCGTTTTGACGCTGCAGTTCCACCAGAGCGTGGCGAGATACATATGAATGGCTGAAATGAGTGCAAAGCTTCCGCGACTTTGCCAGCACTGTGCGCAGGCCAGTGAATGTTTTTAGAAATCTTTGCACCACTAGATTTAGGACATGTGCCATACAGGGAGCATGCGTGAATTGACCCAGGTTCAGCGCTGCAACTATATTTGTCTCATTGTCACTCACTACCTTGCCCACTTCCAGCTGCCGTGGGGTCAGCCAGCGCGCTATTTGCTGCTTCATGTAATGCAGCAAGCGCTGGCCTGTGTGGCTGCTACTGCCAACACAAACTAAGCCTAACACTGCATGGCAGCGTTTCACCTGGCACATGTGATATGAAGGAGTGGGGGTAACTCGCTGCCCTTACGCTCCAGCAGGCGGACTGCCCGTGGAGGTGGAAGCGGATAGTTGTTGGGTGGTCTGCTGAAATCCTGGCTGGAAAGCGCGTGGAGGTGCCAACAGCAATTGACCGGGTTGCTGGGGGGTTCCTGCCTCGCTGTCGCTAAATACATTCAGCCAGAGGGCAATAAAGGACATGTATTGCCCCTGGTCGTAAGAGCTGCTCCAAGTGTCCACCGTGACGTACACCGTGCTGCAGAGAGACAGATGCAGGGAGTGTCCAATATTGTCAGCCACGTGGGAGTAAAGGGCGGGGATAGCTTTGTTGGAGAAGTAATGCCGGCTAGGGACCTGCCAGCGTGGCTGAGCGCAAGCCATTAGCTCCCTAAAAGCTGGGCATTCAACCAGCTGGATACGGCAGAGACTGCACAGCCAGCAACTTTGTCAGGTGACCATTCAGTTTGCGCACTTTCGGATTACTTGTGACGTAAAACTACTTCCTGGCCACGCACTCGGCAATGGACGGCTGGCGAATGAGAGGAGGTGGAGAAATGCACGCACTGGCCGACGATGAGGTGGATGTACTCGTTACACCCCAGAATGCGGGCTGAGCTATGGCCCTATATGCGGCCAGCCTGCCAGAAGGGACCCTGGGAGAAGTAACCAGCTCTTTAGTATTAATGGGCTGCTCTAAATTGCCGGCATGACGCCGCTTCAAATGGTTCCACAGAGCAGTGGTCCCAACATTTGTGGCTTTCCCACGGCTCAATTTCTGTTTACACAATTTACACGTGGCCATACTGCTATCCCCCAGCAGAGTGGTGAAATACTTCCACACACCCGACGTGCGCCCTCCACAGCTGGCCAAGCTTGTAGCCCTTGCATGCTTACACCCTGGTGCCGGCCCCACTATATTTGGGGTCTCGCTAGTTCCCAGGGAAGCTGTAGCCCTGGGCCTAATTCTCCCTCTGTTGCTGCCACTACTACTACCACCCTCCTCCTCTGAAATCAAATCCTCCTCACCAGCCCGATCCGCTTCCCAGGTCCTCCGGTCTAACGAATCAGTTTCATCATCAGACTCCTCCACAACACATTTTTCGGAATGCAAATTAGGCTGCTCCCCACCAACCGACAATTCCGGGCCGTCCAAACTCTGACTGCCCTCTAAGAAATCCTCAGGTCGGCTGTCCTCTATAACCGCCGGATTATGCGGTGGGCTTCGGTGGCTTTTCTTTTTTAAAAATTGCAGAAGGGACACCACTAGGAGGGGGCACTGAAGCCCGAGAGGTGGCAGAAAATGACGGGGTTTGCTGGAGTGGAATGGTGGAGCAGGAGGAACGCTCTGAGTCTGACCCCTGGCTACATATGGATACTTTATCAGCAGATGACTGGAGATCATCCAGCTGAGACTGAGATGAGTGTGCCATCCACTCCACTACCTCATCTACTTTCTCCTCCACTACAGTTTTGCGCCTTGGTGGGTTAGCCTGGTGGAACAACGGCCAAGTATTGCGAATACTACTAGTAGATGCTCCGACTACAGGTCCTTTGGCACTGCTGCCCTGTGCCACCTTCTCCTTTTTTTTAGAGCTCGAGGTCTGGCTGGAACTGGACCCCTTTTGCTTATCCATTCCAGACATTTTTCAGTTCACTCTGTGGCCCTGCAGCTGGTCTTTGTACCTGTATCTCCCTATCTCTCCCTATCTCTCCCTGTCTCTCTCTACCTGCCTGATTAATTACTATCCCTGAACTGGCCCTGCACTTGCCCTGCACTTGCCCTGCAGTATCCCTGCAGTATCCCTGATATGTGTAATATGGATTCCCAGAGCAATTACACCAAATTTTCACAAAACAGGTCTCAGAACTTCACACACAGTGCTTCTGCTCGTCTCAGCAGTCGCAGCAGAAGTGATGCATCACTGGCTTACCGAGCCTGAGCCAATCAGAGCAAGCCCTGCCCACTAGGTCAGGTGACCGCTTTCTTCCCGGGCTTTTGAGCACGATAAACGAACTAACAGTAAAAGTTTGCTAATTAATTGAATTAGTACGCAACAGCGTATACAGTAACTTATACGTAGCAATAGCGTATAATTTATAGAACAAACTACGGAGCGAATGCATACAAAGCTGAAGCGAATCACCTAATATTCGGATTCGCTTCGCAGTTTAAAATTTCCAAGATTCGATACGAATCAATGAATCGACGAATAGATTCGCTCATCTCTAGTTTTGCACATCTAGAGACAGAAGTTCTTGCCCATTCTTCCTTGTAAAACAGCTCGAGCTCTTTGAGGTTGGATGGAGAGCGTTTGTGAACAGCAGTTTTCAGCTCTTTCCACATATTCTCAATTGGATTCAGGTCTGGACTTTGACTTGGCCATTCTAAGACCTGGATACGTTTATTTTTGAACCATTCCATTGTAGATTTTGCTTTATGTTTGGGATCATTGTCTTGTTGGAAGATAAATCTCCGACCTAGTCTCAGGTCTTTTGCAGACTCCAACAGGTTTTCATCCAGAATGGTCCTGTATTTGGCTTAACCAACTTCCCTGTCCCTGCTGACGAGAAGCAGGCCCAAACCATGATGCTGCCACCACCATGTTTGACAGTGGGGATGGTGTGTTCAGGGTGATGAGCTGTGTTGCTTTTACGCCAAACATATCGTTTTGCATAGTTTCCAAAAAGTTCGATTTTTGGTCATCTGACCAGAGCACCTTCTTCCACATGTTTGGTGTGTCTTCCAGGTGGCTTGTGGCAAACTGTAAACAAGACTTTTTATGGATATCTTTGAGAAATGGCTTTCTTCTTGCCACTCTTCCATAAAGGCCAGATTTGTGAAGTGTTCGACTGACTCCCACCTCAGCTGTAGATCTCTGCAGTTCATCCAGAGTGATCATGGGCCTCATGGCTGCATCTCTGATCAGTCTTCTCCTTGTTTGAGATGAAAGTTTAAAGGGACGGCCGGGTCTTGGTAGATTTGCAGTGGTCTGATACTCCTTCCATTTCAATATGATCTCTTGCACAGTGCTCCTTGGGATGTTTAAAGCTTGGGAAATCTTTTGGTATCCAAATCCGGCTTTAAACTTCTCCACAACACTATCACGGACCTGCCTGGTGTGTTCCTTGGTGTTCATGATGCTCTCTGTGCTTTAAACAGAACCCTGAGACTATCACAGAGCAGGTGCATTTATACGGAGACTTGATTACACACAGGTGGATTTTATTTATCTTCATCAGTCATTTAGGACAACATTGGATCATTCAGAGATCCTCAATGAACTTCTGGAGTGAGTTTTCTGAACTGAAAGTAAATGCCACTGCCACAGAGCCTGTATGTCAATGTTTGGAGGCTCTACTGCTCATTAGCACCAAGTTTTATGTCCTCCTCTCACTGACCTACAGGTTCCCTCTGTCTGTTTAATGTGTCGAACGTTCACATCTTGCAATACACTATTTGCACAGACTCTGCTTTCTAATGATTGCCTGGCTATACAAATAGCATAGGCATGCAAGGATGAGTCTGTAGTGAACCGTGCCAATTTGTTTGGTAATTGCTACAAATGTATTTGAAGTACAATTCAGCATGGTACAAATTCTCTCTGATGGATTCAAATGGAATCCAAAAGAAAAAAAGATCCAAAAAAACAATACCTCCATAGGAAATTGAAGTCATATGGAGGTACAGTGGAGGGCTCATGGACTTCTATGGCATCCATTTTATGGCTACTTGCAAAAAGCTATAATACATCCATGTGCATTGGCCTTTAGCAAAAATTGAAGCTGTTTTTTATCCTCAAGTGATTTCTACTGCTTTTGCGTGTATTTTTTCTATACCACAAATACATTTAGTTAATTTTATTGTTTTTTTCAGTATTTATTACCATATCAAACATATTGCTGTAGTTATTACTATTATTGTTCCCAAAAGAAAGGCATTGATTTTTGAATATACCTTAGGCACATACTAGTGAGAATTAATTGTAACTATGACCTTTTATACTGTTCTGATTTTTAAATCTTTCCTGAACTTTTAAATAACATCCATCATCTATACCTTATTGTACAGACTATATGAAGCCAGTACATCTCAGAAATACATTGTTTTCCTACAGATTGCTGAGCTCTTAAATCACTATGCAGCATACTCTTTTTTGGCATAGATCAACTCTATATGCCCTAAAATACTCTAATCTACATTCAGGGCACCTGAAAGGATTTATCCAAGGTAAGACATTAGATTTTCATCTAATTTTATTTTAGTTAGCATGTTTGGAGCACGTTTGGAGCAAGTGAGGTAAGTTTTTTTTTTTCATGTCTGATCTGAGGTCTAGTGGGGGTTGGATCTAAGGCTGATGGGTGTCTGATCTGAGGCAGAAGAGGGTCTGATCTGAGGCTGATAGAGCTTGAGGGTCTGATTTTGGAGTCTGATGTGAGGTTTGATGATGAATGGGAGTCTGATATAGTCTTATAGTCTGAAAAATGTGGTAATTTATTTTATCTCTTATCTTATATCTTATTATATATACAGTGCAGACCAAAAGTTTGGACACACCTTCTCATTCAAAGAGTTTTCTGTATTTTCATGACTATGAAAATTGTAGATTCACACTGAAGGGATCAAAACTATGAATTAACACATGTGGAATTATATACTTAACAAAAATGTGTGTAACAACTGTAAATATGTCTTATATTCTAGGTTCTTCAAAGTAGCCACCTTTTGCTTTGATTACTGCTTTGCACACTCTTGGCATTCTCTTGATGAGCTTCAAGAGGTAGTCACCTGAAATGGTTTTCACTTCACAGGTGTGCCCTGTCAGGTTTAATAAGTGGGATTTAGATGAGTTGTGTTGGGCAGAAGTCAGGTGGATACACAGCTGATAGTCCTACTGAATAGACTGTTAGAATTTGTATTATGGCAAGAAAAAAGCAGCTAAGTAAAGTAAAATGAGTGGCCATCATTACTTTAAGAAATAAAGGTCGGTCAGTCCGAAAAATTGGGAAAACTTTGAAAGTGTCCACAAGTGCAGTCGCAAAAACCATCAAGCGCTACAAAGAAACTGGCTCACATGAGGACTGCCCCAGGAAAGGAAGACCAAGAGTCACCTCAGCTGCGGAGGAAAAGTTCATCCGAGTCACCATGCTCAGAAATCGCAGGTTAACAGTAGCTCAGATTAGAGACCAGGTCAATGCCACACAGAGTTCTAGCAGCAGACACATCTCTACAACAACTATTAAGAGGAGACTGTGTGCAGCAGGCCTTCGTGGTAAAATAGCTGCTAGGAAACCACTGCTAAGGACAGGCAACAAGCAGAAGAGATTTGTTTGGGCTAAAGAACACAAGGAATGGACTTTAGACCAGTGGAAATCTGTGCTTTGGTCTGATGAGTCCAAATTTGAGATCTTTGGTTCCACCACCGTGTGTCTTTGTGCGACGCAGAAAAGGTGAACGGATGGACTCTACATGCCTGGTTCCCACCGTGAAGCATGGAGGAGGAGGTGTGATGGTGTGGGAGTGCTTTGCTGGTGACACTGTTGGGGATTTATTCAAAATTGAAGGCATACTGAACCAGCATGGCTACCACAGCATCTTGCAGCGGCATGCTATTCCATCCGGTTTGCGTTTAGTTGGACCATCATTTATTTATCAACAGGACAATGACCCCAAACACACCTCCAGGCTGTGTAATTGCTATTTGACCAAGAAGGAGAGTGATGGGTGCTACGCCAGATGACCTGGCCTCCACAGTCACCAGACCTGAACCCAATCGAGATGGTTTGGGGTGAGCTAGACCGCAGAGTGAAGGCAAAAGGGCCAACAAGTGCTAAGCATCCCTGGGAACTCCTTCAAGACTGTTGGAATACCATTTCAGGTGACTACCTCTTGAAGCTCATCAAGACAATGCCAAGAATGTGCAAAGTAGTAATCAAAGCAAAAGGTGGCTACTTTGAAGAACCTAGAATATAAGACATATTTTCAGTTGTTTCACACTTTTTTGTTAAGTATATAATTCCACATGTGCTAATTCATAGTTTTGATGCCTTCAGTGTGAATCTATAATTTTCATAGTCATGAAAGTACAGAAAACTCTTTGAATGAGAAAGTGTGTCCAAACTTTTGGTCTGTACTGTATATATGTATGTATATGTGTGTGTGTATATAGTCTGTTAGCCAAACGACTGGACCAATTTGACACATAGGTACATCAGATACTTCTGTAGGACCTAACGTTCTTGAGATACTCCCCAAAAAAAAACAAATATGGCATCATCACATGAAATTCGCAGGCCCTTCATTCTTAGCCTCACTGACATACACACAGATTTACACCAGGTTCCCATAACAATCCGTTCATTTTTCTTCACTGCTATAGGACCACTGTGAATGTCACTGTTATGGGGCACTATAGATGTCGTTGTTTTGGGCCACCATGGATGTCAGTTACAGATAAGCGTAGGTCTCAAAAATTCGATTCTACTGCTTCGCCAAATTTCGCAAACAAATTCGCTTCATGGCGAATTACTGTATGAGATTTGTGCACAAGATTTCACTCTGGATCTTCAATCAATGGATGAATGATTATGATTTTTTTTTACTACCATTTTAGGAAAAAATGATTCATTACCACAAAGCACAAGGAAATTCGGCTTCACAGCGAATCAAATTTTCCCTGAAATTTCAACACTAATGTCGGTGTTATGAGGGTACTGTGGATGTCACTGTTGCCACTTCTATTATGGGACCCTACAGACCTGGGAGTACTACAATTTTGTATATACAGTCATGGCCAAAAGTTTTGAGAATGACACAAATATTATATTTTCACATGATCTGCTGCCCTCTGGTTTTTATGTGTGTTTGTCAGATGTTTTTATCACATACAGAAATATAATTGCAATCATATTATGAGTAACAAAAGCTTATATTGACAGTTAGAATGAGTTAATGCAGCAAGTCAATATTTGCAGTGTTGACCCTTCTTCTTCAGGACCTCTGCAATTCTCCCTGGCATGCTCTCAATCAACTTCTGGACCAAATCCTGACTGATAGCAGTCCATTCTTGCACAATCAATGCTTGCATTTTGTCAGAATTTGTAGGTTTTTGTTTGTCCACCCGTCTCTTGATGATTGACCACAAGTTCTCAATGGGATTAAGATCTGGGGAGTTTCCAGGCCATGGACCCAAAATCTCTGTTTTGTTCCCTGAGCCATTTAGTTATCACCTTTGCTTTATGGCAAGGTGCTCCATCATGCTGGAAAAGGCATTGTTGATCGCCAAACTGCTCTTGGACAGTTGGGAGAAGTTGCTCTCGGAGGACATTCTGGTACCATTCTTTATTCATGGCTGTGTTTTTAGGCAAGACTGTGAGAGAGCCGATTCCCTTGGCTGAGAAGCAACCCCACACATGAATGGTTTCAGGATGCTTTACAGTTGGCATGAGACAAGACTGGTGGTAGCACTCACCTCGACTTCTCCGAATAAGCTGTTTTCCAGATGTCCCAAACAATCGGAAAGGGGATTCATCAGAGAAAATGACTTTACCCCAGTCCTCAGCAGTCCACTCCCTGTACCTTTTGCAGAATATCAGTCTGTCCCTGATGTTTTTTCTGGAGAGAATTGGCTTCTTTGCTGCCCTCCTTGAGACCAGGCCTTGCTCCAAGAGTCTCCGCCTCACAGTGCGTGCAGATGCACTCACACCTGCCTGCTGCCATTCCTGAGCAAGCTCTGCACTGCTGGTAGCCCGATCCCGCAGCTGAAACACTTTTAAGAGACGGTCCTGGCGCTTGCTGGTCTTTCTTGGGCGTCCTGGAGCCTTTTTGGCAACAATGGAACCTCTCTCCTTGAAGTTCTTGATGATGCGATAGATTGTTGACTGAGGTGCAATCTTTCTAGCTGCGATACTCTTCCCTGTTAGGCCATTTTTGTGCAGTGCAATGATGACTGCACGTGTTTCTTTAGAGATAACCATGGTTAACAGAAGAGAAACAATGATGCCAAGCACCAGCCTCCTTTTAAAGTGTCCAGTGGTGTCATTCTTACTTAATCATGACAGATTGATCTCCAGCCCTGTCCTCATCAACACCCACACCTGTGTTAATGGAGCAATCACTGAAACGATGTTAGCTGGTCCTTTTAAGGCAGGGCTGCAATGATGCAATTTGCCTAGAAAATGTTTTGGGGATAAAGTTCATTTTCTAGGCAAATATTGACTTTGCAAGTAATTGCTGTTAAGCTGATCACTCTTTATAACATTCTGGAGTATATGCAAATTACCATTATAAAAACTGAAGCAGTAGACTTTGTAAAAATTAATATTTGTATCATTCTCAAAACTTTTGGCCATGACTGTACAGTGCCTTGCGAAAGTATTCGGCCCCCTGGAACTTTTCAACCTTTTGCCACATTTCAGGTTTCAAACAAAAAGATATAACATTGTAAATTTTTGGTGAAGAATCAACAACAAGTGGGTCACAATTGTGAAGTGGAACGAAATTTATTGGATCATTTAAACTTTTTTTGTAATAATAAAACTGAAAAGTGGGGCGTGCAAAATTATTCGGCCCATTTACTTTCAGTTTAGAAAACTCACTACAAAAGTTCATTGAGGATCTCTGAATGATCCAATGTTGTCCTAAATGACTGATGAAGATTAATAGACACACCTGTGTGTAATGAAGTCTCCAGCTGAGGTGGGAGAGTGTGTCCATAGGACAACAATCAGTCGAACACTTCACAAATCTTGCCTTTATGCAAGAGTGGCAAGAAGAAAGCCATTTCTCAAAGATATCCATAAAAAGTCTTGTTTACAGTTTGCCACAAGCCACCTGGAAGACACACCAAACATGTGGAAGAAGGTGCTCTGGTCAGATGACCAAAAATCGAACTTTTTGGAAACTATGCAAAACGATATGTTTGGCGTAAAAGCAACACAGCTCATCACCCTGAACACACCATCCCCACTGTCAAACATGGTGGTGGCAGCATCATGGTTTGGGCCTGCTTCTCGTCAGCAGGGACAGGGAAGTTGGTTAAGCCAAATACAGGACCATTCTGGATGAAAACCTGTTGGAGTCTGCAAAAGACCTGAGACTAGGATGGAGATTTATCTTCCAACAAGACAATGATCCCAAACATAAAGCAAAATCTACAATGGAATGGTTCAAAAATAAAAGTATCCAGATCTTAGAATGGCCAAGTCAAAGTCCAGACCTGAATCCAATTGAGAATATGTGGAAAGAGCTGAAAACTGCTGTTCACAAACGCTCTCCATCCAACCTCAAAGAGCTCGAGCTGTTTTGCCAGGAAGAATGGGCAAGAATTTCAGTCTCTAGATGTGCAAAACTGATAGAGACATACCCCAAGCGATTTGCAGCTGTAATCGCAGCAAAAGGTGGCGCAACAAAGTATTAATGCAAGGGGGCCGAATAATTTTGCACGCCCAACTTTTCAGTTTTATTATTACAAAAAAAGTTTAAATGATCCAATAAATTTCGTTCCACTTCACAATTGTGACCCACTTGTTGTTGATTCTTCACCAAAAATTTAAAATGTTATATCTTTTTGTTTGAAGCCTGAAATGTGGCAAAAGGTTGAAAAGTTCCAGGGGGCCAAATACTTTCGCAAGGCACTGTAGTTATTGTATTACATTATTATGTCTTTTATTGTATGTCTTTGGACGTAGTTACCAGCAAGAAATTGGTAGCAAAGTTTGGTAGGAAGAGGGTTAACCACCCTGTTCCTCCCCTCTTGCTAGGAATAGGCTGATCCTGCTTCCTGCCAGAAGGGGGAGAGTTCCTGTCTAGAGAAAGAGTGGAGAGGAGGCACTAGTCAGAGCTCCTGTTCCTAAGAAGAATTCTCTAAAGATAACTCAAACTCACCACAAGCGAAGTCTTTACTCGCTAGACAACAGAGTGAACTGCTTTAACCCACATTAAAGACACTGCTGCAAGATGAAAGATTACAGCCAGGAGACCCATTATGTGGAACGTTACTAGGCCAGTACCACCTAAGCACTAAATTGCCACCATCCAACCTGGCTCCATAATACTTACGGGTGCCAAAGAAGAGTAGAACTTAAAGTCTGCCACTGAATATACTGTAACATACACAGTAACATAGTTTATAAGGCCGAAAAAAGACATCTGTCCATCCAGTTCAGCCTATTATCCTACAAGTTGATCCAGAGGAAGGCAAAAAACCCCTGTGAGGTAGAAACCAATTTTCCCCACTTTAGGGGAAAAATTCCTTCCCGACTCCAATTAGGCAATCAGAATAACTCCCTGGATCAACGACCCCTCTTTACTTACTATAATCTGTAATATTGTTACCCTCCAGAAATACATCCAGGCCCCTCTTGAACTCTTTTAGCGAACTTACCATCACCACCTCCTCAGGCAGAGAGTTCCATAGTCTTACTGCTCTTACAGTAAAGAATCCTCTTTTATGTTTGTGTACAAACCTTCTTTCCTCCAGATGCAGAGGATGTCCCCTCGTCACAGTCACAGTCCCGGGGATAAACAGATGATGGGAGAGATCTCCGTACTGACTCCTGATATATTTATACATAGTTATTAAATCTCCCCTCACTCGTCTTTTTTCTGAAGTAAATAGCCCTAATTTTGATCATATTTCTGGGTATTGTAGTCCACCCATTCCACTTATTACTTTAGTTGCCCTCCTCTCAACCCTCTCCAGCTCTGGTATGTCTGCCTTGTTCACAGGAGCCAAGAACTGTACACAGTACTCCATGTGTGGTTGACTAGTGATTTGTAAAGTGGCAGGACTATGTTCTCATCACGGGCATCTATGCCTCTTTTGATGCAACCCATTATCTTATTGGCCTTGGCAGCAGCTGTCTGACACTGGTTTCTGCAGCTTAGTTTGCTGTTTACTAAAATTCCTAGGTCCTTTTCCATGTCAGTGTTACCCAGTGTTTTACCATTTAGTATGGACTGGTGACTTGCATTATTCCATCCCATATGCATAACCTTACATTTGTCAGTGTTAAACCTCATCTGCCACTTCTCTGACCAAGCCTCCAATCTAACCAGATCCATCTGTAGCAGTGTGCTGTCCTCTTCTGTGTTAATTACTTTACACAGTTTAGTGTCATCTGCAAAAATTGATACTTTATTGTGCAAGCCTCATTAGCCTCATTAATGAATATATTAAAGAGAATAGGGCCCAATACTGACCCCTGTGTGTGACTCCTGTACCCCACTAGTGACAGTGACCCAATCTGAGTGTGTACCGCTAATAACCACCCTCTGTTTTCTATCACTGAGCCAGTTACTTACCCACATACAGACATTTTCTCCCAGGCCAAGCATTCTCATTTTATATACTAACCTTGTATGCGGTACACTGTCGAATGCTTTGGTGAAGTCCAGATATACAACATTCATTGATTCGCCTCAGTCAAGTCTAGAACTTACCTCCTCATAGAAACTGATTAAATTGGTTTGACATGACCGATCCCTCATGAAGCCATGCTGATATGGTGTTATTTGAAGTTCTTCATTGCATTTAGTAAAAAGACTTTGTTAAATTTAATTCTGGCCTCGTTCTTCAGTACTACATTTAAACTGCACTGCAGGGAGCAACGACCTATAGGAGTATACCATGACACAACACTTCATCAGGGCCACTACCACTCCCATCCTGTGAACCGGCTCCTCTGTAAATCGCTGCATATGTCACTGTTATGGGGACACTCTGGATGTCACTGTAATGGGGGCACTGTGAATGTCACTGTTATTGCAGGGTTGTGGATGTCATTTTTATGGGGCACTATTGATGTCCCTGTTACAGGGCACTGTGCATGTCATTGTTTGGGGCCTCTGTGTATGTCATTGTTTTGGGCCCTCTGTGTATGTCACTGTTATGGGGCACTGTGGATGTCACTGTTATGAAGTCTCTGTGTATGTCACTTTTATGGCGGCACTGTGGATGTCACTGTTATTGGAGAACTGTGGATGTCATTGTTATGGGGGCACTGTGGCTGTTACTGTTGTGCATTGTGGATGTCATTGTTATAGGAGCACTGTGGATGTCACTATTATGTGTGCATTGTGGATGTCATTGTTATGGGGGCGGGCGCTGTATATGTACAGTTATTCTTATGGGGATGCTGTGGATGTCACTGTTATGGGGGCACTGTGATCTTACTGTTATGGTGTCACTGTGGGTGTCACTGGTAAAGGATGTCACTGTTATGGGGGATTTGTGATGTCACTGTTATGGGGTCACTGTGGATGTCACTGGTATAGGATGTCACTGTTATGGGGAACTCTGATCTCACTGTTATGGGGTCACTGTGGATGTCACTGTTATGGGGGCACTGTGATCTCACTGTTATGGGGTCACTGTGGGTGTCACTGTTATGGGAGTGGATGTCACTGATATAGGATGTCACTGTTAGTGACCCTTGTGAATCAGGTTAATTTTCCTAGTTCTCATACTGACTTCACGAACATAACCCGTCATAATAAGGCAATCATACTGTCTTTGTAATCACTAAAACGAGTAACTGCACACAAACACTTCTATCAAAGTGCCATAGATTCCCTAAGAACCAATCAAATCCCTGCTTTAACTTTCAAACCTGCTGTTACAACATGAAAGCTGAGTTCAGATACATAGACACATTTTTTATTTATGAAGGCCAAATCTTAAAGGGGTTCTACAGTTCTGTAAACCTGATCCCCTGGATAGATCATCAACATCTGATCGGCGGTGGTCCAACACCCGGGACCCCCGCCGATCAGCTGTTTGAGAAGGCAGTGGTGCTGCAGGAGCGCCGCGTCCTTCTCTGTGTTTTCCTCAGGCCCAGTGACGTCACGACTAGTTTCACTGGCCTGGGCGGGGCTAATCTCTGTTCACATGAATGGAGCTTAGCCCCGCCCAGACCAGTGATACTAGTCGTCATGTCACTGGGCCTGCGGTAAACACAGAGAAGCAGCGGCCGCTCCTGCAGCGCCGCTGCCTTCTCAAACAGCTGATCGGCGGGGGTCCCGGGTGTTGGACTGCAGCCGATCAGATGCTGATGATCTATCCAGAGGATAGATCATCAGTTTTAAAGAACTACAGAACCCCTTTAATTGTGTTCAAGGTTTGTGAGGCCTCAAAAAATTTCAATGCTTTCATGTAACTTACAGTATTTATGGATCTGTCCATGTGTAAATTCCAAATAATTTTTACGCTATTTTCTTGAATTATTTAAACAATCACTCGGCTTACAACATATTCTTTTACACACGTCCATTACATATTTCACTACATTTTTATGCCAGAAAACTGGAATTCTCCCCTATGTGTCTGTGCCATGTTGAATTCTGCGACCTACTCAAGAAGATAGAAAATGTAAAGTTATTCCATTATTAAAACTTGCTAGGCCACTTTCACACAGACCGTGAAGACTATTTTTTGTGTGCGTCTTTAAAACCAAATATAAGGAATATAATAACACTTGACACCTATGCGTAATGGAGCAGGAGTGTAGGGGTGTTGGTCCCTTATGATCTGATATTGTTGCCCCATCTTAGGGATAGATCATCATCAATTAATGAGAACAACTTCTATACATCCAAGCTGTTGTATATCTCTATTGTGCTTCATTACAGAATGACTTGCAATTCTTTTCATTAGTTCACTTCCTGACGCCCGCTTAATCAGTCACGGCATTTAGAGACAACAGATTATCCTTACTGGCACACCCATAGAATTTATAATAAAAGTATTGATATATCTGTAGTCTTCATTATGAATCATGTAATGTAATGGTAAAAACAAGTAAATAGTCATATAGTTGATAGGTGTCACAATAATAGTATAAAATGTTTTTTTCTTTAATGGTTATTTATAAAACTGTTTTGAAATTGTATGCCATCCCAATGAAAACTGACCCTTTTTTATTTTCATCATGCTACCTGACACTTTTCCCTGACTGCTGGGGCTGTGGCACATCTGCAAAGATGCTGGAGTGGCTAGAAGGCATAAAGAGCCTGCAGGAACATCATAGTCACATGACCATGAGGGCACAGTCCTGTTACCTTAATCCACATTCCATCTATGTAGTGACTGTGACATGTACTGAATATACAATGTAGAGAGTATATATGTAGTCAGTTTAAACACACATGTATATGTAGTAAGTGTGTGTATGCATTGATGTGTTCTATGTATTTAGTGTGTACCGTATGTAGAACGTACTGATGTCACAGTACAAGGATAATAAACACAGTGATGTCACAGTCCAGAGATAATAAACACAGTGATATCACAGCCCAGAGATAATAAACACAGTGAAGTCACAGTACAGGGATAATAAACACAGTGATGTCACAGTACAAGGATAATAAACACAGTGATGTCACAGTACAGGGATAATAAACACAGTGATGTCACAGTACAGGGATAATAAACACAGTGATGTCACAGTATAGAGGTAATACACCCCTTTCTGCCCCTCACAGAAAGTTTAAAAAAAAATAAAAACCTTATACTTACCTTCTTAGTGGCAGCATCACCAGCCTGACATCAGCTTCTTTTGTCTGGAGGGGGCTGGGCCAATGCTGACTGACAGCCGGCCCCGCTACCCGCCTAGACATGAGGTACAGAATGCAGCAGGAGGTACAGAGAGCTGCAGGGGGGGATGGGAGGGAGGATGGAAGAAGCAGGCAGTCGATTCCGGCTGTCTGCTTCTTCATGTAACAGATGCAGAGACAACTGCCAGGGATCAGGACATACCTCCCCCGTGCCAAGACAGCGGGACAGCCACAGCAATCCGGGACTGTCCCGCCGGATCCGGGACGGTTGGGAGGTATGTGTGTGTAGTTTGTATGAGAAGTTTATGTGTTGTGTGCGTGTACTGTGTATGTAGAGTATATGTATTTGTGTGTGTGTGTGTGTGTATACTGTATATGTGGAGTCTATGTATTGTGTGTAGTGTGTATGTGAAGTTTTTGTATTATGTGAGTGTACTGTGTATGTGAAGTCTATGTATTGTGTGTGTGTGTGTGTGTGTGTGTGTGTGTGTACTGTGTATGTGGAGTTTCTGTATTGTGTCTGTGTACTGTGTATGTGGAGTTTCTGTATTGTGTGTGTACTGTGTATGTGGAGTTTCTGTATTGTGTGTGTACTGTGTTTGTGGCGTTTCTGTATTGTGTGTGCGTACTGTGTATGTGGAGATTCTGTATTGTGTGTGTGTCAGAAGCCTGACTAATAAAACTGGTGAACTGGAATTAGCGATGTGTGAGGAGGACTATGACATAGTAGGAATAACTGAGACATGGCTGGATGATAGCTATGACTGGGCAGTTAACGTACAGGGTTACAGTCTGTTTAGAAAGGATCGCGAGGGGGAGGGGTCTGCCTTTATGTAAAGTCCTGTCTAAAGCCCACACTCCGGGAAGATATAAGTGAGGGACATGAAAATGTGGAGTCACTGTTGGTAGAAATACATGGAGCCAAAAACAATAATAAAATACTAATAGGAGTTTATTATAAACCACCTAATATACCAGAGTCCACAGAAAATCTACTTCTAAATGAAATAGACGAGGCGGCAAATCATAATGAGGTCGTTATTATGGGGGACTTCAACTACCCAGATATAGACTGGGAAACTGAAACCTGTATATCTCATAAAGGAAACAGGTTATTGGCAATAACCAAAGACAATTACCTTTCCCAACTGGTTCAGGACCCGACTAGAGGGACAGCCATACTGGACTTAGTATTAACCAATAGACCTGACAGAACAACAGATGTGCAGGTTGGGGGACACCTGGGAAACAGTGACCATAAAATAATAACCTTCCAATTGTCATTCAAAAGAGTGTTTCTTCAGGGAGGAACAAAAATACCAAACTTTAAATAAGCAAAATTTAGCCAACTAAGAGAGGCCATAGGCCTAACTAACTTGGACAAAGTCCTCAAAAATAAAAATACAGCCACAAAATGGGATATTTTTAAAAGCATCCTAATATCTAATTGTGAGAGGTACATACCTTATGGGAATAAAAGGTTAAGAAACAAGAAAAAAACAATATGGATAAATAGAACTGTAAAGAAAGCAATAAATGACAAAAAGAAAGCATTTAAATCACTAAAACAGGAGGGGAGCGAGGAAGCATTGAAAAACTATAAGGAAAAAAATAGAATATGTAAAAGACAAATATAAAACAGACAAACTAGAGACCGAGAGATGAATCGCCAAAGAGAGTAAAACTAACCCTAAATATTCTTCAATTATATAAATGGTAAAAAGTATAAACCTAAAGGTGTTGGCCCCTTACAGAGTAATGAGGGGGAAGTTGCAGAGAGCGATGAGGAGAAAGCAAAGCTACTAAATATTTTTTTCTCCACTGTATTCGCTGAGGAAAATAAACTGATGAAATGCAGAATATAAAAGTAAATTCCCCATTAAAAGTGCCCTGTCTGACCCAGCGACGTCTTAAAAAGATTAAAATAGACAAATTGCCAGGACCGGATGGCAAACACCCCCGTATCCTAAGAGAATTAAAGAGAACCTTTCACCACTCCTGACATGCCTGTTTTAATGGCTTCATGCATCCCCATGTAATAACAACTCTGGAACATCTATTCTTATGGCCCTATGTTGTGCCATTCCTTTATTTTTTGCACTAGAAGTTATGAATGAATTGCTATTTGCCTTCATTAAAGGAACAGAGGGGAGGTAACAAGTTGGGGGGGGTGTACCTGCACAGTCTGAACATGACAGCACTGATTGGCTAGAGTCAGTCTGTGCAGGTACACACCCCCAACTGGTTACCTCCCCTCTGTTCCTTTACTGAAGGCAAATAGCAATTCATTCATAGTGCAAATAATAAAGTAATGGCACAACATAGAGCCATAAGAATAGATGTTCCAGAATTGTTAGTACGTAGGGAATGCATGGAGCTATTAAAACAGGCATGTCAGGAGTGGTGAAAGGTTCTCTTTAACTAATGTCATAGCCAGACCCTTATTTCTGATACTTAACCCCTTCCCGACTGCCATACGGCTATATACGTCCTATCTGCACATGCCCCGTGCAGATAGCACGTATATACACGTGCAGGCAGCACTTTAATCCCAGCGCTGATCAGCGCTGGGATTAAAGCTCCTGCTCCTGCAATCTAGCATGAGCAGGTCGGTCCCGGCTCACAGACAGAGCGGGGACCCTGGGGAGAAGACAGGAGCGGTTTAGTACCGCTTCTGCCTTCTCCTGTGCCGGAGAAGAGCCTTACCTGAAGGCATGCCGGAGGGAGCAGGGAAGCGGCAGAGCCTCTTCCTTTGTTAGTCCCGGCGGGTCACGTGACCGCCGGTGTCTCGTCTAAGAGCAGAGCTGCAGGGTCTAAGGAGACCCTGATCAGCTCTGCCTGTGTGTAATGAGCCCCCAGGGGGATGTTTTCCCCCTGTAACTGGGGCTCTTGTGGATGCCCCAGTTACAGTGGAAATAGTGGGGGGAAAAAAAAAAAGTCATTAAAAAAAAAAAAAATCAATGTCCTCCAGAGGTCTTTTAATGACCTCCTGGGGGACATATTATGTGCCAAAAATAAATTTAATATAAAGTTAAAAAAATTATAATAAAAATACAAATAAAATGTGTAAAAAAAAAATTACAAATGCAGTCGCCAACGGAAACCGTCACCATATTCGCCCCGTTCAATAAAACATATACATGTTATATATCAAAACGATCGTCACCAAATAGGGAACCTATTGAAATAATTAATTTTTGTGTCAGTTTTACTATTTAAGAAAAAAAAAGCTATAATTAAAAAAATGTACTTTTTTTTTAATAAGAATTAGCAGTTTGCCTCAAAATGAAACCTAAAATATAAAAAAAATCTCTAAAAAAAACATTCTAATAAAAAGTCCTAAGTGTCAAGTAAAAAAAATTGCAAAAATTATTTTGGTAGTCAAACAAATAAAAAAATTCGGGTCACGAAACTAACACATACACAAAATCTAAAAAAGTTGCCTGGACATTCAGGCCATTTTTAGGCCCGGTCATGAAAGGGTTAAGGACTCTATACTGACTGGGAGTGTTCCACAGGATTGAGTCTATTCTATGAATCTATTCGCCACTTCGTATATTCGTTACGAATCCTCCTTATTTCCTACTCCGAAGCGAATCCGGATTCATTCAGATTTGCTTCATACAATTCGTAAATGTTATTAAAATTTTGAATGCTAACACTACGAACGCTACGTTCACATTCTTCTTGCCCCACGGCCACCAGAAGCGGGAAAATGATGATACGCTCCCTCAAGAGTGGGAAAGTGAAGATATGCCCCCTCAGAAGCGGGAAAAACCAGCCTGGCCCACCGGGAACTATCTATTTGCAAGTATAGGGAGTGAAGACTCCTCCCTCATTACTTCGCCCTCCTCTCCAGTTCAAGCCAGCGGTGAACTAGACACCAGAGCATGGCAAAACAACAACGCCCAAGTCGGGAGAGATGGTGTTTGGTAGCGAGTACCCCGAACCACTGGACACTTCAGAGGAGATCAGAGTGTCACAATTGGCCAAGAGAATCCCACCAGCACTGGAGGTGTCCGCGGTGCCGGCTGGTGCGGCAGAGGCGGCTGGAGCGTCCACTCCGCCACCCAGGAGGAGAACAACACCTTCCATGTGGCAGAATCCCATCATGCCTGCATCAGTGACAGCCCAGACCCTATGGGACTATAAGAAAGTGGTGCAGAACTGGGTCATCAAAGTGCTTGACCATCCGAGGCCGGGAGACCCTATTCTGGAAGGGCGTAAAGAAACCGTCCTATGGTTTTCAGGGGAGTGATGCAGTGGATTCTTTGCAGACGACGAGAATGGCAAGGAGTACTTTGTGGGCCACAGGTCTATGAAACGGTCTTACCTGCCCTAAGCCTGTCACAGTCTATGGCATCCCTGAAAGTTATTGTTATAACGTTATTGTCAAAGCTCCTGGTACCTGCATCGCAAGCCGAGACCTGGCCGGATGA
Source organism: Rhinella marina (assembly GCA_900303285.1). Lineage (NCBI taxonomy): Eukaryota > Metazoa > Chordata > Amphibia > Anura > Bufonidae > Rhinella > Rhinella marina. The sequence goes on along the minus strand of ONZH01028373.1, from coordinate 3,380 downwards.
CCAAGCAGCCGCAGGACGCTTGCGCTGCCTACAAGAGTCATCAGATGGCACCCTCTTTTTCAGAGAGAAGCCACAGCCAGAGCCTCTGATTCCTGGATTGCCACCACCACCACATTCCTTTCACCTGGGTCATCTGACTACATCATCTTTCACATTCCAGCCCACGGTGATCCAGTACCAGCTAGCATGGAAAATGAAGTCAGCAGCAGCCAGGGGAGCTGGCGGTTCTTCCTTGGGTGCAGCCTTGCCTAAACCGCTGCAGCCAGAAGTCCTTACCCCTGCTGTCCCGGCAGGAGTATCCGGAAAGGTGAAGGCCAAGTGGCAGCAGCGCTCACCAGTGTCACCGCCACCCGGTCAGATCCACATTCTAGCAGCAGAGGGCAGTGGAGCTCAACCACTGCCGCCAGCTTGGCCTACAGGAGGCAGGAGCGTCCTCTTATGTCCTTCAGTAGCAGTGAGGAGGACTTCAGGTCCCTCATCTGAGGAACCCTTCTACAACTGGCTGTCACTGTCTGATTTAAAGGACACCTCATGGTCTGGACCTATGGGAGCCACAACATGGACTGCACCTGATGGGTAAGAGCTAGTTTGCACTTGTTTTTAATTTATCTTGTTTTTATTGCCCTGTTTGACTGTCACCCAGATGGACATGGCTTGTCAGGACTCCCCCGTATTCTGCAGAAAATTCCCAGTTGCGCCTAAGCGCACCTATTTTCCTTTTTCACCCCTACTCAGGTTATTTGGGAGCCCCCTTTGCAAAAAGGCTTCTGTAGTTGCTACTATTTTATATTATCCATGTGGATTACACGCTACCTGTTTGGATTACATGTGGATTACACGTTACCTGTTTGGATTACAAAATTACCTCACGTTGATTACAATTGAATTTTGGACTGTGTTCCAGTGTTTTATGCCAAGCAGCCACGAGGAGAGACTCAAATGTATTTCTGAGCCTATTATGCTTGCAAATGTGAAATTGATTGCACTAAAATGTTTGCATTATGTCTTTGCAGTATTTTAGCAATAATGTTTTTACAGGTTCAGCAACGTTCAAGCATTTAGCGCATTGTGTGTATTCTTTTTCAGGTACTGCAATATGTCCTATTATGCACTTATTGTATGGTGTTTGGTAAATTATGCAATTAGCCGGATGGCTAGCACCTTACTTTTCTAGCTCATATGGACTGCCTCTGAGGATTGTACGCCACGGCCTAGCGTCGTGCGTGCGTATGACACAATCGCGAGTCAATAGTACGCTTAGGATTCGTACATACTTTGTACGCTAATGCTTATGCATTTAGTTCAGTAGCGTACTTTTAACAACGCTTAGACTGTATGTTCATAATTTGTGCAGCAATATTCACAAAACAACGATTATTTATTAACGCAACTTTGACCAAATAAATTCGTATTAAGAACGAAACTTGTTATAAATTCATCGAATTTTTGAAGATTCGCTCATCTCTAATTTATATCGTAAATATCAAACAAAATATCCATCAAGGTGCACATATACAGTACAGACCAAAAGTTTGGACACACCTTCTCATTCAAAGAGTTTTCTGTATTTTCATGACTATGAAAATTGTAGATTCACACTGAAGGCATCAAAACTATGAATTAACACATATGGAATTATATACTTAACAAAAAAGTGTGAAACAACTGAAAATATGTCTTATATTCTAGGTTCTTCAAAGTAGCCACTGTTTGCTTTGATTACTGCTTTGCACACTCTTGGCATTCTCTTGATGAGCTTCAAGAGGTAGTCACCTGAAATAGTAATCCAACAGTCTTGAAGGAGTTCCCAGAGATGCTTAGCACTTGTTGGCCCTTTTGCCTTCACTCTGCGGTCCAGCTCACCCCAAACCATCTCGATTGGGTTCAGGTCTGGTGACTGTGGAGGCCAGGTCATCTGGCGTAGCACCCCATCACTCTCCTTCTTGGTCAAATAGCCCTTACACAGCCTGGAGGTGTGCACAGTCGATTAGCGACGTCCTTAACCGAGGAGAATCTAGATTCGTTACCAGTTACGGCGGAATATCTGGGGTAAAAACCATAGTTGCAGTAAAATGGGGACAGTCGTGTCGAGGAACTTTCATGATTATTTAGAGCGAACTCGGCCATGGGCAGGTACTCACTCCACTTTTCCTGACATTCAGAAACGAAACACCTAAGATATTGCTCAAGTGACTGATTAAGTCTTTCAGTCTGCCCATTCGTCTTGGGGTGAAAGGCGGAGGAGAAGGACAGCGAGATACCCAACCTACTGCAAAACTCTCTCCAGAACCTCGACACGAACTGAACCCCCCTGTCAGACACTATGTTAGACGGAATTCCATGAAGTTGTAAAATATGGCGGATAAACAACCCTGCAAGGACTCTAGCAGTAGGCAATTTTTTCAACAAGACCAGATGGCACATTTTAGAAAAACGATCCACCACCACCTAGATTACTGACCTACCTTTGGAGAGAGGAAGATCAGTAATAAAATCCATGGAAATGTGAAACCAGGGCCTGGCAAAGGGAGCGGATGTAATAGCCCTTCTGGGAGTTGTCGAGGAACCTTTGCCCTAGCACAGGTCTCACAAGCCTTAACAAACGCCTTAACATCACGTTGCCAGGATGGCCACCAATAGGTACGGGACAACAAGTATCCAGTGCCCACGATGCCCGGATGACCCGACAAAACTGAGGAATGGACCTCTTCTAACACCTTCAGCCGAAGATGACCTGGGACAAAGAGTTTACCTGGGGGTACAGTAGTAGGAGCAGAACTCTGTGAGTCTGCAATAGAAGACACAACTACCCCGGGAGAGAGGATATTTTCTGGTTCCTCATCCGGGACATTACTAGCACCAAAGCTTCTGGACAAGGCATCAGCCTTTACATTTTTTGAGCCTGGACGATAAGTTACCACAAAATTAAACCTGGTAAAAAACAAAGCCCATCGCGCTTGACGGGGGTTCAATCTCTTGGCATTGTCCAGATACAGCAGGTTCTTATGGTCAGTTAACACTGTCACCTTATGTCTGGTGCCCTCCAGAAAGTGTCTCCACTCTTCAAAGGCCCATTTAATAGCCAGTAACTCCCTGTTTCCTATATCATAATTAACTTCAGCAGTGGAGAACTTTCTGGAGAAAAAAGGCTACAGGTTGGAGGTTGGTAAAGGGTTCAACTCCCTGAGAAAGGACAGCCCCTACTCCTGTCTCAGAGGCGTCAACCTCCATGACAAAAGGCTGTTCAGGGTCAGGATGAACCAAGACTGGAGCAGTGGTAAAACACCTTTTTAAGTTAGAGAAGGCTAGTTCGGTTTCATGTGTCCAAGAGGTAGGATCAGCCCCCTTTTTAGTTAAATCAGTAAGGGGTTTAGCAACCA
>ONZH01028372.1:0-17793 GCA_900303285.1 Rhinella marina | reverse complement strand
CCTATATATAGTGTACTCTCTGTACTACAAGGACATGATATATACTGTGGTATCATATACATTTATACTCTTCTCCTATATATAGTGTACTCTCTGTACTACAAGGACATGATATATACTGTGGTATCATATACATTTATACTCTTCTCCTATATATAGTGTACTCTCTGTACTACAAGGACATGACATTTATACTCTTCCTATATATAGTTCACTCTCTGTACTACAAGGACATGTATTATACTGTGGTATCATATACATTATATCTTCTCCTATATATAGTGTCTCTCTGTACTACAAGGACATGATATATACTGTGGTATCATATACATTATACTCTTCTCCTATATATAGTGTACTACTTTTCTGTACTACAAGGACATGATATATACTGTACTGGTTATCTATATACATTTATACACTCTTCACCTATATATATATACTCATAATATAGGTGTACTCTCTGTACTACAAGGACATGATATATACTGTGTACTATATATATACATTATATACTCTTCTCCTATATATAGTGTACTCTCTGTACTACAAGGACATGATATATACTGTGGTATCATTTATACATTTATACTCGATCATATACTTATATCCCTATATATAGTGTACTCTCTGTACTACTATATATAAGGACATGATATATACTGTGGTATCATATACATTTATACTCTTCTCCTATATATAGTTCACTCTCTGTACTTACAAGGACATGATATATACTGTGGTATCATATACATTTATACTCTTCCTATAGTATAGTGTACTCTCTGTACTAACAAGGACATGATATATACTGTGGTATACATATACATTACATATACCTTCTGTACTCCTATATATTAGTTCATATACTCTCTATATATAGTGTCTCTACTACAAGGGACATGATATAATACTGTGGTATCATGTACATTTATACTCTTCTTCCTATATATAGTTCACTCTCTGTACTACACAAGGACTGTACTGACATATATATACTGTGGTATCATATACATTTATACTCTTCTCCTATATATAGTGCTATATATAGTGTACTCTCTGTACTACAAGGACATGATATATACTGTGGTATCATATACATTTATACTCTTCTCCTATATATAGTGTACTCTCTGTACTACAAGGACATGATATATACTGTGGTATCATATACATTTATACTCTTCTCCTATATATAGTGCACTCTCTGTACTACAAGGACATGATATATACTGTGGTATATACATTTATACGCCTTAATCATATTGACCCTCAGAATAAGGTTGTCTTGTAATTTTTAGCACAAATCGAATACTATAATATCAGAACCCAAAAAGTCTTGGTGGTATTTTGGTGTTTTTTCGGTTTCACTCCACAAAGAACTTTTGAGCCTCAGCAACGCCCCCTGTCTTCTGTTTATATAACTGTGGAGACGCGCTGAACCTGTCATATGTAACCAGAAGACAGGGGGCGTTGCTGAGGCTCAAAATGGGCCACTTTAGAGCTATTTTTCTAATAGAAATGTACAATTTCAGTAATTACAATTAAATTACAAAAATGGTCAGTATCACTGCCCCTATACATTAGAAATATAAAAACAGAATGGCAGTTATGCTTTAAGGGGTTGATGGCCGTCCTCACCCCTGTAGGCGCTGACTGACAGGAGGGTCACTTTACATGGAAATTTCATGACAATTTTGGTTATTTGTGATGATAAGCGGCACAAGCGATGGACGAGAATAGTGTGACTGATCCATAGGGAAGATGACAGCGATGATCACTTTGGATGGAGGCATCTGGAGGAACACGCTTTGTGCCCCCCATAGATCAGTATTATTATCAGCATCCATGACGGGGGTGACGTTTTCCTATCTTTCATCTTGTCATTCTCCCCTCGGCCTCTTTCACCTTGTCCCTGTACATGTGCTGGAAGCGGTTCTGTATCTGTCGATATCTTTCCTCCTCCTCCATGGTCCCTCCTTTGTTATCCGGAGGGGGGTTCCTCTGACCTCTGACCCCTTCTGAGCTCTCCATGCTGTAAATGACACGTTGTGTCCCAGACTCGCAGCTTGTGTCCCTCTGCCAGACGCCGAGTGACGGACAGCTTCGCCCATCGCTCAAATTGCACAAGAGCAGTAAAGGGGGTGTATGGAGCCCCAGGGGGAGAGCGAGGCAAAGGTGGAGGGGGAGAGCTCCCCCGGGAGGTGAAGACCATAGTCCAGCTCCGCCATGTAAATCAGCATAGCTCTGTGGATATTCAGATTAAAAGTTATGTCCCATCACTGAAAGACAGACGGCCGTGCAAACAAAGTACCTGCACCTCAGTCCGGGGGACTGGAGGCATCACCCAGCAACCTATGAGCAGGATAAGATACACAGTATGCAATTTATGAACTGGATGAAATGCACAGACTATAGACCAGTGATCACACAACAGATGTATCTAACCGATGAGCAGGATGAGATACACAGACTGCAGACCAGTGATCACACAACAGATGTATCTAACCGATGAGCAGGATGAGATACACAGACTGCAGACCAGTGATCACACAGCAGATGTATCCAACCGATGAGCAGGATGAGATACACAGACTGCAGACCAGTGATCACACAGCAGATGTATCCAACCGATGAGCAGGATGAGATACACAGACTGCAGACCAGTGATCACACAGCAGATGTAGCCAACCGATGAGCAGGATGAGATACACAGACTGCAGACCAGTGATCACACAGCAGATGTATCCAACCGATGAGCAGGATGAGATACACAGACTGTATACTGGTGAACAGATGTATCCAACCGACCAGCAGGATGAGATACACAGACTGTTATACTGGTGAACAGATGTATCCAACCGATGAGCAGGATGAGATACACAGACTGCAGACCAGTGATCACACAGCAGACATATCCAACCGACCAGCAGGATGAGATACACAGACTGTATACTGGTGAACAGACGTTATCCAACCGACAAGCAGGATGAGATACACAGACTGTATACTGGTGAACAGATGTATCCAACCGATGAGCAGGATGAGATACACAGACTGCAGACCAGTGATCACACAGCAGACGTATCCAACCGACGAGCAGGATTAGATACACAGAGTGTAGACCACAGATCACACAGCAGACATATCCAACTGACGAGCAAGATGAGATACACAGACTGTATACTGGTGATGACACAAAAGACGTATCCAACTGACGAGCAGGATGAGATACACAGACTGTATACTGGTGATGACACAAAAGACGTATCCAACTGACGAGCAGGATGAGATACACAGACTGTATACTGGTGATGACACAAAAGACGTATCCAACTGACGAGCAGGATGAGATACACAGACTGTATACTGGTGATGACACAACAGACGTATCCAACCGACGAGCAGGATGAGATAGACTGTATACTGGTGATGACACAACAGATGTATCTAACCGACGAGCAGGATGAGATACACAGAGTGTAGACCAGAGATCACACAGCATGGATCCTGCAGAAGTCTAACCACAGCATGGAATGGTATTTCCCAGAGTGTATTATATCAGTTACCACATAATTTACTATTATAACTGGTGGCGACACATCCTGTGAACCCCTATAAATACCGCGGAGCAATAAGAGGATGTAAATGTAAAAAAAAGCTGCGTTAATTCTGTGTTAATACTGTGGAGAAGATCTACTATCATACCCTGCACCTCCTCCATTATTACTACCAATACACATTGATACAGGGTCCGGCGCATTGTGGGATTCTCTGTATTCCCATAGTCTATGAAACCACAATTACCTTTTCATGATACGAGGACCCCATATCTGCGTTCAGTGCGGCAGGCGGTCGTGTCACAGATGAAAAACATTCACTATATATTCCTATTAATCATGACTTACATGAATGCTGTAACATATCAGACAATGGCGGAGACGGTCACTACCAGAAGTGTGAGGGGCCATTCACTGGAAACAAGACAGTGGCGCCATTTATAATGTGACTAATATGTAATAATAACTTCGTGGCACTCTGCTATTAGAGGCTGGAGATCTGGGTCCCACTCCAAAACTTCAATAATAAAATATTCCAGCCAAATTTTGGCTGGAATATTTATAATGTGACTATTATTTTATTAGAAGCTTCTGGTGATGACATGACCGCTCATTGGGGGCTGTGTCACCGGAAAGCTTTCTACCTGGCAGAAGACATTACTCCTCACTGGGGGTTCTGCTGCAGAGGACATTTCTCTTCATTGGGGGTGGCTTCCCGCTAAAAGAGGACATTGCTCTTTACAGAAGGGGGGTCTCTCTGGAAGAGGACATTTCTGTTCACTGGAGGTGGGGTCCCACTGGCAGAGGACATTGGTCTTTACTGCCAGAGGAGGTCATTGCTCTTCATTGGTGATTTCCCACTGGTGGAAGACATTTCTCTTCACTGGTGGGAGGGCATCCTGCTGGCAGAGGAGGGTAAGGGTCCTGCTGGTAGAAGATATTGCTCTTCACTGGAAATGGAGGTCCTTCCAGAGGAGGACATTTTTCTTCACTGGGGATCTCCCGCTGACAGTGGACAATGCACTTCATCGGGGGTGCTTCCTGCTGGTGGAGGACATTGTTTTTGATTGGTGGTCTTGCTGGCAATGGACATTGGTCTTCATGAAGTGTGTATGGGTGGGGGGCATCTTCATTGAAGATGGACATCCTGCTGACAGAGTACTCTTTACTGGAGGTGGGCATCCCATTGGCAGAGGATATTACTCTTCTCTGGAAGGCTGGTACCACTGGCAGAGGACATTACTCTTCTCTGGAGGGCTGGTCCTACTGGCAGAGGACTGTTCTCTTCACTGGAGGGCCAGTACCACTGGCAGAGGGCATTACTCTTCTCTGGTGGGTTGGTTCCACTGGCCAGAGGACATTACTCTTCTCTGGAGGGCCAGTACCACTGGCAGAGGACATTACTCTTCTCTGGAGGGCTGGTCCCACTGGCAGAGGACATTACTCTTCTCTGGAGGGCCAGTACCACTGGCAGAGGATATTACTCTTCTCTGGAGGGCCAGTACCACTGGCAGAGGGCATTACTCTTCTCTGGAGGGCCAGTACCACTGGCAGAGGATATTACTCTTCTTGGAGGGCCAGTACCACTGGCAGAGGGCATTACTCTTCTCTGGAGGGCTGGCCACTGGCAGAGGACATTCTCTTATCTGGGGACTGGTCCCACTGGCAGAGGGTATACTCTTCTTTGGAGGGCTGGTCCCACTGGCAGAGGACATTACTCTTATCTGGAGGACTGGTCCCACTGGCAGAGGGCATTACTCTTCTCTGGAGGGCTGGTCCCACTGGCAGAGGACATTACTCTTATCTGGAGGACTGGTCCACTGGCAGACGGCATTACTCTTCACTGGAGGCGCTAGTCCCACTGGCAGAGGATATTACTCTTCTCTGGAGGGCCAGTACCACTGGCCAGAGGACATTACTCTTCTCTGGAGGCTGTCCACTGGCAGAGGACATTACTCTTATCTGGAGGACTGGTCCCACGGCAGAGGATATTACTCTTCTCTGGAGGGCCAGTACCACTGGCAGAGGACATTACTCTTCTCTGGAGGGCTGGTCCCACTGGCAGGGGACATTACTCTTTTCTGGAGGGGCGTCCCACTGCAGAGGACATTACTCTTATCTGGAGGACTTTTCCCACTGGCAGAGGGTATTACTCTTCTCTGGAGGGCTGGTCCCACTGGCAGAGGACATTACTCTTCTCTGGAGGTCCCACTGCAGAGGACATTACTCTTCTCTGGAGGACTGGTCCCACTGGCAAGAGGATATTACTCTTCTCTGGAGGGCCAGTACCACTGGCAGAGGACATTACTCTTCTCTGGAGGGCTGGTCCCACTGCAGAGGGTATTACTCTTCTTTGGAGGGCTGGTCCCACTGGCAGAGGATATTACTCTTTTCTGGAGGGCTGGTCCTACTGGCAGGGGACATTACTCTTCTCTGGAAGGCTGGTCCCACTGGCAGGGGACATTACTCTTTTCTGGAGGGCTGGTCCCACTGCAGAGGACATTACTCTTCTCTGGAGGGCCAGTACCACTGGCAGAGGATATTACTCTTCTCTGGAGGGCCAGTACCACTGGCAGAGGGCATTACTCTTCTCTGGAGGGCTGGTCCCACTGGCAGAGGACATTTCTCTTATCTGGAGGACTGGTCCCACTGGCAGAGGGTATTACTCTTCTTTGGAGGGCTGGTCCCACTGGCAGAGGGTATTACTCTTCTTTGGAGGGCTGGTCCCACTGGCAGAGGACATTACTCTTCTCTGGAGGGCCAGTACCACTGGCAGAGGATATTACTCTTCTCTGGAGGGCTGGTCCCACTGGCAGAGGACATTTCTCTTATCTGGAGGACTGGTCCCACTGGCAGAGGATATTACTCTTATCTGGAGGACTGGTCCCACTGGCAGAGGGCATTACTCTTCTCTGGAGGGCTGGTCCCACTGGCAGAGGACATTACTCTTATCTGGAGGACTGGTCCCACTGGCAGACGGCATTACTCTTCACTGGAGGGCTAGTCCCACTGGCAGAGGATATTACTCTTCTCTGGAGGGCCAGTACCACTGGCAGAGGACATTACTCTTCTCTGGAGGGCTGGTCCCACTGGCAGAGGACATTACTCTTATCTGGAGGACTGGTCCCACTGGCAGAGGATATTACTCTTCTCTGGAGGGCCAGTACCACTGGCAGAGGACATTACTCTTCTCTGGAGGGCTGGTCCCACTGGCAGGGGACATTACTCTTTTCTGGAGGGCTGGTCCCACTGGCAGAGGACATTACTCTTATCTGGCAGAGGGTATTACTCTTCTCTGGAGGGCTGGTCCCACTGGCAGAGGACATTACTCTTCTCTGGAGGGCTGGTCCCACTGGCAGAGGACATTACTCTTCTCTGGAGGGCTGGTCCCACTGGCAGAGGACATTACTCTTATCTGGAGGACTGGTCCCACTGGCAGAGGATATTACTCTTTTCTGGAGGGCTGGTCCTACTGGCAGGGGACATTACTCTTCTCTGGAAGGCTGGTCCCACTGGCAGGGGACATTACTCTTTTCTGGAGGGCTGTCCCACTGGCAGAGGACATTACTCTTCTCTGGAGGGCCGGTCCCACTGGCAGAGGACATTACTCTTCTCTGGACAGCTGGTCCCACTGGCAGAGGATATTACTCTTCTCTGGAGGGCTGGTCCCACTGGCAGAGGACATTACTCTTCTCTGGGACAGCTGGTCCCACTGGCAGAGGACATTTCTCTGGAAGGCTGGTCCCACTGGCAGGGGACATTACTCTTCTCTGGAGGGCTGGTCCCACTGGCAGGGGACATTACTCTTTGCTGGAGGGCTGGTCCCACTGGCAGAGGACATTACTCTTTTCTGGAGGCCGTACCCTGGGGCATACTCTCTGGGGCCGGCCACTGGCAGAGGACATTACTCTTTCTGGAGGGCCAGTCCCACTGGCAGAGGATATACTCTTCTTGGAGGGCTGGTCCCACTGGCAGGGGACATTATTCTTCATTGGAGGGCCGGTCCCACTGGCAGAGGACATTACTCTTTGCTGGAGGGCTGGTCCCACTGGCAGAGGACATTACTCTTTTCTGGAGGGCCGGTCCCACCGGCAGAGGACATTAATCTTATCTGGAGGGCCGGTCCCACTGGCAGAGGACATTACTCTTCTCTGGAGGGCTGGTCCCACTGGCAGAGGGCATTACTCTTTTCTGGAGGGCTGGTCCCACTGGCAGAGGGCATTACTCTTTTCTGGAGGGCTGGTCCCACTGGCAGAGGACATTATTCTTCATTGGAGGGGTGTATGCCCCTGATGGAGAAGAGGGTCTCATTGGAAGCTGAGTCTTAGGATGCCTTCTTTGTCATCTATTGAGGCTATCTCCTTATTGGAGAAGTAATCATTATTAAAAGTAACTAAGCATGCAACCTGGGACTGACCACCCTAATTACAGTGACCACAACTCCCTAGATGATCTGCTGCAGTTAAAGGTGGTAGTGGGTCATTACAGAGACATGTGTTATGCAGGGTTTTTCATGGTCTTTGAAGGACAAAGACCATGAAAAATCTCCAATAATAGAAATCAGAATTAGTCTATTGTCCCTGAAGACACATATGATGGGGGCAGGCGCCGTCACTGGAGGAAATCTTCTGCCCTTTTCTCCATTAAAAGAGCACCTGTCAGCATGCTGCCTGGCAGGGTTGATCCTGCTGATTTCCACCAATCCTCCCAGGCAGTATATGGAGCTTAATGGGGTCGATCTTGCTCACAGGCACCCTTTAAGCAAACTAATCGAAGCACCGCCTTGTCCTAGTAATGGTTGTCGTCTTCTGTTGTCTTTGCTGTTTCTTTGCATAGTATTTCTGTGTGTCTAGAGCATCCGCACGCCTTGAAAGCAGTCTCTTTCTCATTTGAAAGCAGTTTCTTGCCTTGAAAATCAGTCTCATGCGGTGATTTAAAAGTCTCCATTATCCTTCAAACTGGAGAATGTGGTTGGAGCTCCTGTGTGCCCGTTGCCTGTTTGCATGTTACATGGTTACTGCGCAGCAGGTGAATGCCATCTTTTAGGCTTGTGCTTCCTTTTGCCCTTTGCTGTCATCATGTCGTGGGTATTGTCTACGGAGACGATGCCAGTCTGTCAGTAACCTGTTCTACGTACTTATCGTACTCTTCCTCGCTCGCTCCACTTGGCTTGAGTTATCATGCATCTTCTTCCTGGTGTTCCCCATTGTAATATAACACCGGGGAACTTAATAGATGCCCTGGGTCCGGCTTTACCCAATGGAGACCTCTGTCTCTCTGTGGGATCTACGTCGACCTGATCTTTTGTAGGAACTTAACTGGCTAAGATTGGAAAATGATGAAACACTGCAAGTGGAATCCATCTTTATATTGAGGGCAGACAACCCGTGCTTCAGAATGGCGAGTTCCAGCATGCCTTGGTTCCTAAAGGCAGTGGGGTAGCCTGAGTCTTGTAGTCCTACACAGCTTGTCCATCAGCTGGATGCCGACCTCCACCCCAAGTCTAGATTTGGTGCCTCAAGTGCTAATCTGGTTGCATAAGCGCAGGCTGTAGTGATTGGTGGCAGGCGATGCGTTAGAAAGACGGGTAATCAGTGGGCGACCGGAGGAGCGGATGAGAAGACAGAAGTAGAGCGTAGAAAGCAGGAGGGTAAAACAGGATTAGACAGCAAGAAATGGGATCAGGGGATTAAAGTAAGGCAAAATGGTGAGGGGAGGCTGAGGCGCACAGGTAATGTGTGCCGGGCAGAGGGTCCGGCTCTTGTATTAATGACATTGATTAGGACCCTGGTGAAACAGCGAGGTGTTAGAGAGAAAATAGGTGAAGATAGCTGGAGGGCGAGCGGGGAAAGAGGACAGAAATACATTTCCTTTAATAGTGCGATAAAAGGATGAGAGCAAAGAGACAGAGGGAAAGGAAGAAGAGAATGACAGGAGAGAGGGAGACTGAGCGAGACTCACTGAGTTGGAGTGTGATTAGAGAGGGAAGAGTGTGAATAAAAGAGAGGATGGAAGGCAGGAGTGGAGGGGGCTGCAAGGAGGAGAGAGCCGCAGAGGTGTGGGGGAGAGGAGGAGGCAGTGGTGGATTGTGCAGTGCAGCAGAGAGCCCCCCCCCAGACCCTCGTCACCGATCGATACAAGACTAAGCAATAAAGCATTTTCATTGTCAGATGCCCTGCATATAGTGACTGGTGTGAGCGCCGCTGCTCTCCCCCCTCCACCTCATCTGAGCAGGAGAGCTCTGCAGCTTCAACACCCCCCTCAAGGCCTAGCTCACCCCCCCAGAATTGTACCCCCCTCCATCCCCCACCCCAGAGCCTCCACCTTCCGACTCTTCAATAATTCAGAGCTAGCACCTTTTTATTACTCTATGGAAATCTTTCTTCCGCCTCCCCCCATTTTTTTCCTTTTTATAGCTTCCCCTTACCTCCAATTTTTATTTACCCCCTCGGTACCTAGCTCCCAGCCCCATTAGTCTTACACCTCATCGTCTTATCTCATTGCTCCCCTCAATCAGCCATGTTTTTGTCAAGTCTTCGGCCTATGATCAAAAATGGATTCAACCCTTTTTCCATACACTGACATGTATGAGAAGGCGAGGTCCAGGAGAAAAGATAGGGAGGAAATACAACCGCCCAAATATACAGCGCACTATACGGGCAAATAACCCGGACTAGATAGATATAGGAAATGTGAAAAGAGAGAAGGCGGCACTGCACATTATATAGGGCAATACCAGTTCTATATAGAAGAATAAGAGGAGTCATAAAACCAGGCCGCCGCCGGTATAAGGTACACTGTATAGATAAACGCATGGTATTATTAGTAGAAATAGGTAAAGGCTTGGACGTTTTATAAGATGATTCTATATCACACAAAGGAGTTTATATGATGGCCCCAGAGGTGTGTACGGTAGTGCGAGGGATCATTATGGATAAGACAATATGTGCGCCCTACACATCTGTAATTCCATGACATTGGAGCAGCTGTATACAGAGAGCCCTAAGATATCAGGTCCAGAGGAGCTTTAGTTACAAGGATGCTCGGATCGCGTGTGGAGCAGTAATAATTAATGATTGGACATTTTATGTGGTTTTGGTTGAGCTGGATATGACCCGTGTTACATGTAACGCACCTGATAAATGATCTAATTAATGGTTGGATTAATCATCTTAGTGAGCATCTTCTGTGGTGTCGCGGGGAAATTAATCTATCTGGAAGTGTGTCCGCTGGTCCTCTCCCACCACATGGCTATCCTTGTCTTCTCAGCACTCCCAATCTCTTCTATGGACCCTGTGGCCATTATGGCCTGCAGCAGCACCATCTCCTGCCAATAGCAACCATAGTAGTACCTCAATCTCCTCCCATTAGCACCTGCAGTACCTCCATCTCCTCCCATTAGCACTTGCAGCAGCCCAATCTATGCCCATTAGCACCTGTAGTACCCCTATCTCCAGCCATTAGCACCTGTAGTACCCCTATCTCCAGCCATTAGCACCTGTAGTACCCCTATCACCAGCCATTAGCACCTGTAGTACCCCTATCACCAGCCATTAGCACCTGTAGTACCCCTATCTCCAGCCATTAGCACCTGTAGTACCCCTATCACCAGCCATTAGCACCTGTAGTACCCCTATCACCAGCCATTAGCACCTGTAGTACCCCTATCACCAGCCATTAGCACCTGTAGTACCTCTATCACCAGCCATTAGCACCTGTAGTACCCCTATCTCCAGCCATTAGCACCTGTAGTACCCCTATCACCAGCCATTAGCACCTGTAGTACCTCTATCACCAGCCATTAGCACCTGTAGTACCCCTATCTCCAGCCATTAGCACCTGTAGTACCCCTATCACCAGCCATTAGCACCTGTAGTACCCTTCACAGCCATTAGCACCTGTAGTACCCCTATCACCAGCCAGTTAGCACCATTTTAGTACCCTATCACCAGCCATTAGCACCTGTAGTACCCCTATCACCAGCCATTAGCACCTGTAGTACCCCTATCACCAGCCATTAGCACCTGCCATTTAGTACCCTATTCAGCCATTAGCCTGTAGTACCCACCTAACCCTACCAGCCATTAGCACCTGTATCACCAGCCATTAGCACCTGTAGTACCCCTATCACCAGCCATTAGCACCTGTAGTACCCTATCACCAGCCATTAGCACCTGTAGTACCCCTATCACCAGCCATTAGCACCTGTAGTACCCTATCCACCAGCCATTAGCACCTGTAGTACCCCTATCTCCAGCCATTAGCACCTGTGTCAGCCATTACACCTGTATCCACCAGCCATTAGCACCTGTAGTACCCCTATCTCCAGCCATTAGCACCTGTAGTACCCCTATCACCAGCCATTAGCACTGTAGTACCCCTATTCAGCCATAGCACCCTCTAGTACCTCTTCCAGCCATTAGCACCTGCAGCCATTAGCACAGTACCTCTATCACCAGCCATTAGCACCTGTAGTCCTATTCCAGCCATTAGCACCTGTAGACCCTCTATCACCAGCCATTCACCAGCAGCCTGTAGTACCCCTATCTCCAGCCATTACACCTGCCAGTACCCCTATCACCAGCCATTAGCACCTGTGTACCCCTATACACCATTAGCCTCCTGTTAGTCAGTCCCCTATAGCCATTAGACCCCCTTCACCATTTACACCCTAGTGCCCTATTACCCTATCACCAGCCATTAGCACCTGTCAGTAGACCTTCTCCAGCTATTAGCACCAGCACCAGCAATTTCTGCATTAGCATCTTCAGCACCCCTGTCTCAGCATTTAGCAAAGATCTCTGGCATTAGCACCGCACCCATCTCTGGCATTAGCACCTGCCATGTATCACCATTAGCACCTGCAGCCCCCTCTCTCTGCATTACCTGAAGCACCCTTGCATCTGCATTAGCACTGCAGCACCCCTATTTCTGGCCATTAGCACCTGCAGCAGCCCTATCTCTGGTCATTAGCACCTGCAGCAGCCCTATCTCTGCCATTAGCACCTGCAGCAGCCCTATCTCTGGCCATTAGCACCTGCAGCAGCCCTATCTCTGGCCATTAGCACCTGCAGCAGCCCTATCTCTGGCCATTAGCACCTGCCAGCAGCCCTATCTCTGGCCATTAGCACCTGCATCAGCCCTATCTCTGGCCATTAGCACCTGCAGCAGCCCTATCTCTGGCCATTAGCACTGCAGCACCCCTATCTCTGGCCATTAGCACCTGCATCAGCCCTATCTCTGGCCATTAGCACCTGCAGCAGCCCTATCTCTGGCCATTAGCACCTGCAGCACCCCTATCTCTGGCCATTAGCACCTGCAGCAGCCCTATCTCTGGCCATTAGCACCTGCAGCACCCCCATCACTGGCCATTAGCACCTGCAGCAGCCCTATCTCTGGCTATTAGCACCCCTGGTTCTGTACATTAGCACCCAGAGGACTCCCATCTCTGGCCATTAGCACCTGCAGCAGCCCTATCTCTGGCCATTAGCACCTGGCAGCACCCCTATCTCTGGCCATTAGCACCTGCAGCAGCCCTATCTCTTGCCATTAGCACCTGCAGCAGCCCTATCTCTGGCTATTAGCACCCCTGTCTCTGTACATTAGCACCCAGAGGACTCCCATCTCTGGCCATTAGCACCTGCAGCAGCCCTATCTCTGGCCATTAGCACCTGCAGCAGCCCTATCTCTGGCTATTAGCACCCCTGTCTCTGTACATTAGCACCCAGAGGACTCCCATCTCTGGCCATTAGCACCTGCAGCAGCCCTATCTCTGGCCATTAGCACCTGCAGCAGCCCTATCTCTGGCCATTAGCACCTGCAGCAGCCCTATCTCTGGCCATTAGCACCTGCAGCAGCCCTATCTCTGGCTATTAGCACCCCTGTCTCTGTACATTAGCACCCAGAGGACTCCCATCTCTGGTCATTAGCAACTGTAGCAGAACCGCTCAAAGGCTTTTTTAAGAGATCTGGTGAGGTACCGGACTTTCCATAGGGACTGCTAGGTGGGGGCTTTCGCCTAGCAGTGAGCCCGGTGACGTAACTGGCACTAATGGGTGAGCTTAAAAACAGCTAAGGCAGCACTAAAGCCTGCCCATTACAGCCGGTACCTAGAAGTGTTAAAAACATAAAAAAGCAATCCATTTCATGCTCCGATGCTCATATCACGGGGGCCGGAAGGGTGAAGATAGGTATATGTCTGGGTTCAGCCCCTTTAAAAGGACAGCCGAGCTGTTAAGAAGTGTTCACACAGCGCAGTTTTCAGTCAGTGATGTATGGTCTCCTCTCAACAACACCTCGTTGTCCACCAGGCCAGCTTCCATCTAACAACCTCAGAAATCAGAGGGTATAATAGAGCAATTGAGTGGCTGACCATGTAAGACATAGACGACCAGATCTGCAGGAGATGCTCTGTGTTTGGGTCTTCGTCTGGTGACCCCATTCTATGGCCTTCTTCTTCCCTAATAGGCACAGATGGGATGGTTGGGACTAAGGGTAAATTATGCAGGAGCTGCAATCACCATGTCTTATGGGACTGTATATTGTGGTGTAAGGAACGTCGCTGAGTCCTATAGTCTGCCGCATCGCCCCTTGTATGACAGGCAAAGCCAACTAATCATAGGAAGAAGACTCTGGGCTGACGCAATCAAGGCGGAATCAAGCCGACAGGATACAGGTTATACAAAGAGCCTCCCTTAATTCTCGACAGGGATGCAGATGCATTTTTCAGGATGCTCTGGAGCCCTGCACTTAGAGTACATTATATGGGCCCCATTTTCTACCAGTGTCTCTTTGGTTATCGATACGGCCAGTGGTCCAAGGCACCTAGTATTTTTTCTTCTTTTCCATTGATCTCGTCCACCTATGTATCATTACATCTCCCAGTACCTTCGTATGGAGCTGTACAAAGCCCAGACATTTCATTATATTCCCTTATGTGGCACCGAACCTACATTATAAAGCTTCTCTTGATGCCTGTTCTAATCAGTGGTGCCGGGGCCTTTTGTCAGCTGCTGCCAGTGGTTATCCTTCTCAGTGCTAACGTTAGTGTCTCTTTAAGAGAGAATATGAAACCTAGATATGACATTTTAATGGTGGGTGGCATAGCTAAATTGCATTAAGAGTCATCCACATTAGATATATGATGGGCAGCCCTCAGTTGAGACCCTCCTGACTATCCCCTGTTGTCAGGAGGAGATACGGATCAGGCAGGTTGGATTTCCACTGCCTAATCCTTTTATTCCCAAGGAGATAAGCCTCTGCTAGAGGAGCCTGGATGGGCACATAGAGATCTGGAAGGGACAGAGGATTCTGGAGGGGAACAGTGGAGTCCGAAAAGGGACAGAGGAATCTGGAAGAGGACAGGGGAATCTAGATGTGGATAGAGAGGTCAAAGAAGTCTGGAGAGGACAGAGGAGTTCAGAGGGGTGGTTGACTAGAGAATTCTGGAAGGGACAGAGAAGTCTGGAGGGGGACAGAGGAGTCTGGAGAGAATAGAGGTGTCCGGAGGGGGAAAAAGAAGCCTGGGGAGAACAGAGGAGTTTGGAGGAGAGACAGTGGAGTCTGGAAGGTAAAGAGGAGTCTGGAGGAGTAAAAGTAAGTCTGGAGAAGAACAGAGGCGTCTGGAGGAGTAAAAGGAAGTCTGGAGAAGAACAGAGGAGTCTGGAGGAGTAAAAGGAAGTCTGGAGAAGAACAGAGGAGTCTGGAGGAGTAAAAGTAAGTTTGGAGAAGAACAGAGGCGTCTGGAGGAGTAAAAGGAAGTCTGGAGAAGAACAGAGGAGTCTGGAGGAGTAAAAGGAAGTCTGGAGAAGAACAGAGGAGTCTGGAGGAGTAAAAGGAAGTCTGGAGAAGAACAGAGGCGTCTGGAGGAGTAAAAGGAAGTCTGGAGAAGAACAGAGGAGTCTGGAGGAGTAAAAGGAAGTCTGGAGAAGAACAGAGGAGTCTGGAGGGGACAGAGAAGTTTGGAGCGAATATAGCTGTCGGGGGGGGGGGGGAGCCTGGGGAGGACAGAGGAGTTTGGAGGAGGACAGAATAGTCTGGAAGGTAAAGGAGTCTGGGGGGATAAAAAAAGTCTGGAGAGGGACAGAGGAGTTTGGAGAGGACATTAGTCTGAAGGGGACAGAGGAGTTTGGAGAGGACATTAGTCTGGAGGCTAGAGAGGTCTGGAGAGGATGTATATTGGCTGAATCCACCATTTTTTCTGAGTTGGATGGCTTTTGTCCAAGGTGAGGAGCAGGCTGTTGGATTTCAACTTGCCCGTTATCATCTTGGCAAATAAACTGTGCAGCCAATGCAAATGTCCCAGCATGTGGTGTATCTAGTGCCCGTATCTCCCTTCTTCCATTCACACATTTCAGTGGTTCCCGCAGCCCGTTGTCCTGTTGGTAAATCAATGATGTCCCCAGAAAACTGCCAAATTACAGCTGTAGCCAAGAATGGTTACTTGCCACATGAATCAGAGTCTGGGCTCCCTGTACGGAGACATTTTATGGGGTCCTCCATTGTAATACAGATCACTCTGTTAGATATTGGTCCTCCAGTGACCACTGATGAAGGATGATTTTACTGAACTTGGATCGACAATGGAAGAACTTCTGGCTTCAGAAAACGTTTGATATGGGCGCGGGTCCCTACAGACCAGACCCGTTTGCTCTCCGGTCTGAAGACGGAACAGAATGCTTCTAGGAGCCTCCATTGTCTTCAGTTCAGTTTTGTCCCCATTGACAATGAATGGGGACAAAACTGAAGCGTTTTATTCCAGTATTGAGCCCCTATGACGGAGCACAATACCGGAATTCCAAAACGCTAGTGTGAAAGTAGCCTAAGGCCCCATTCACATGACCGTATGAATGGGGCCGTATGTATTCCGCAAAATTGCGGAATAGATGCGGCCCCATTCACCTCTATGGAGCGGGGGAGCCGCCGCACAGAGCTAGCTCCGTGCCGTGGCTCAGATGAAGCATGTCCTATACTTGTCCGCATTTTTGCGGTGCGGAGGCTTGGCCAGAAACACCACGGAAGTGCTTCCGTGATGTTCCGATCCGTGCCTCCGCTCCGCATCTCCCGGATTGCGGACCCAATGAAGTGAATGGGTCTGCGATCCCGGCAGCGGGATGCACACGGCCGGTGCCTGTGTATTGCGGACCCGTCGTATGTGGGGCGCAATACGGCCACGGCCAGGCAACAGCCGCGTGCATGAGCCCTTAGGGGAAGAGGCTCAGCCTTACACATATAGAGGGCGGTATAGATAAGATGGTCCACCAGTGAATCTCTTTAGGTGGGCATAGACATAAAGTCCTCTGGAGGTGGCATGCATAGACCAGAGGCAAATGGATGCAAGATTCATATAATAAATGCAGAGATTCTGACTGTAGGTGGCAAGTGAGGAATAGGCCAGGCTCATAGATTTTATACCAGCACAAGGGTTCTGAAATAATGAACAGAGAGAAAAAACATTGGGGGTCATTTATCAAATACCGAGTTTTTACACTGATCTTTGAAAGCCCCTGCGCTGCTGGAGGAAGCACCTAATTTATGATGAGGAGCAGGCAGTCCAGCCCCTGACTAGAGTAGTTTTCACACCTCTGTTACTCGTGTTTCCAGGCTAAATGTTGGTAAATTATGTCATACTGGTGTTTAAAAAGTCACAAAATGGGTCTTGCGTCTTTTTTTATGCCAAAAACTGGTGTGGAGGTGAATTAGCTGTAGAGATTAGCCGTAGAGTCGTTTTTTAAACAGACCTGGTGATCTGGAGAGTCCTGTTATCAGAGCTGGTGGTCTGTAGAGACCTGTTATCAGACCTGGTGGTCTGGAGAGTTATGTTATCAGGCTTGGTGGTCTGGAGAATCATGTTATCAGGCCTGGTGATCTGTAATGTCCTGTTATCAGACCTGGTGATCTGGAGAGTTATTTAAATCAGACCTGCTTTTCTGGAGATTCATGGTATCAGACCTGCTTTTCTGGAGACTCATGATAGCAGACCTGGTGTTCTGGAGAGTCATATTATCAAACCTGAACGTCTGGAGAGTCATGTTATCAGGCCTGGTGTTCTGTAGAGTCATGTTATCAGGCCTGGTGTTCAGGAGAGTCAGATTATCAAACCTGAACGTCTGGAGAGTCATGTTATCAGGCTGGGTTCTGTAGAGTCATGTTATCAGGCCTGTGTTCAGGAGAGTCAGATTATCAAACCTGAACGTCTGGAGAGTCATGTTATCAGGCCTGGTGTTCTGTAGAG
>ONZH01028371.1:0-105188 GCA_900303285.1 Rhinella marina | reverse complement strand
CACCTAAAGGGGTAGTCGCTCTTAAAGGGGCATAATATATAAAGGGGCATATTAAATGGGCAGCCGCTCTTAAAGGGACAGACGCTCTTAAAGGGACAGACACTCTTAAAGGGACAGACGCTCTTAAAGGGACAGACGCTCTTAAAGGGACAGACACTCTTAAAGGGACAGACACTCTTAAAGGAGCAGTCACTCTTAAAGAGGCAGACTATTAAAGGGATAGTCTCTCTTAAAGGGGCAGCCACTCTGAATGGGACAGTCACTCTTAAAAGGGCAGCCACTCTTAAAGGGGCAATCTCTCTTAAAGGGACAGACACTCTTAAAGGGATAGCCACTCTTAAAGGGAAAGTCACACTTAAAAGGAAAGTAGCTCTTAAAGAGGCAGACACTCTTAAAAGGGGCAGTCGCTCTTAAAGGGGCAGTTGCTCTTAAAGGGGCAGTTGCTCTTAAAGGGGCAGTCGCTCTTAAAGGGGCAGTCACTTTTAAAGAGGCAATCACTTTTAAAGGGGCAGCCACTCTTAAAGGGGCAGTCACTCTTAAAGGGGTAGTCGCTTTTAAAGGGGTAGTCACTCTTAAAGGGACATCACTGTTAAAGGGACAGTCACTCTTAAAGGGGCAGTTACTCTTAAAGGGGCATACGCTCAAAGTAGCAGTCACTCAAAAAGGGACAGTCACTCTTAAAGAGGTAGCCGCTCTTAAAGGGGTAGCCGCTCTTAAAGGGACAGTTGCTTTTAAAAAGACAGGAACTCTTAAAGGGACAGTCCCTCTTAAAGAAGCAGCCACTCTTAAAGGGGCAGCAACTCAAAGTGACAGTTACCCTTAAAGGGGCAGTTACTCTTAAAGGGGCAGTTACTCTTAAAAGGGCAGTCACTCTAAAAGGGGCAGACACTCTAAAAGGGACAGTCCCTCTTAAAGGGGCAGCTGCTCTTAACGGGGCAATCACTCTTTAAGGGATGGTTACTCTTAAAGGAGCATACACTCTTAAAGGGGCAGTAACTCTTAAAGGGGCAACAACTTTTAAAGGGTTAGCACTCTTAAAGGGACGGTTACTCTTAAAGGGGCAGTCACTTTTAAAGGGGTAGCCACTCTTAAAGGGACAGTTACTTTTAAAGGGGCAGACACTCTTAAAGGGGTAGTCACTTTTAAAGGGATAGCCAATCTTAAAGGGACAGTAACGCTCAAAGGAGCAGACACTCTTAAAGGGGCAGTCACAAAGGTGCACTCTGTAAGTCACTGTTAAAGGTGCGTTCTTTTCAAGCACTATGTATTTTCTCCTGGAAATGCAAATCTAGTTATAGTGCTTGAAAAAAAGCACTATACTGTTATTCCTTTTCTTCTTATTCTTATTCTTATTATTCTTCTCCGTAAATTTCTGCAATTAATACAGCCCGAACCGCTTGGCGTACAGACTCCGTTCAAAGTGCGTTTCGAAGCCCTCGATGGTGACAGGTGTGCTATGTATTTTTGGAGTCGATCGGATTTGTCGTTTTTAAGATATCACAGGTTAAACCCCAAAAAATTCCCCATAGGAATGAATGGAGAGGCTAGAGTGGAGACCAATCAGCCAATCACAGTGAATATGCAAATAGCAACACCATATATGGCACAGCATCCACACACTGCAGAAGTCTTAGATATATTGAGGAGCTCAACCAGACCTAAGGATAAGGGTTGCATAGGAATGAATGGAGAAGTTGAATAGAGACCAATCAGCCAATCACAGCTCAATATGCAAATAGGCAGCGCCATATATGGCACAGCATCCACACAGTGGAGGTCTTAGAGATATCTGGGCATAATATACAGGGGAGATTCCTCAGACCAGAGGATAAGGGGGCATTCACATGTCTGTTATAAAGAGCCGTGATCACAGGCCTCGGGGGACACACTGGCAGAAGAGGGGTTAATCCGCCATTTTGGATTCTGTTAAACAGTCTATTTATGCTGAAAGAGACTTGCACCTGTGAGAGTCACAAAATGGCCGCCGAGTCCCCATGTGTTAACAGACAGCATGGCCGTTTCGCTCCCTCAGCTGAGCGCAGAGTCAAACTTCAAGGGGCTTACCAGAGTGACTCTTAAAGGGATAATCACTCTTAAAGGGGCAGTCGCTCTTAAAGGGGCTGCCACTTTTAAATGGGCAGTTCCTCTTAAAGGGGCAATCGCTCTTAAAGGGACAGACACTCTTAAAGGGATAGCCACTCTTAAAGGGAAAGTCACACTTAAAAGGAAAGTAGCTCTTAAAGAGGCAGACACTCTAAAAAGGGGCAGTCGCTCTTAAAGGGGCAGTCGCTTTTAAAGGGGCAGTTACTCTTAAAGGGGTAGTCGCTTTTAAAGGGGTAGTCACTCTTAAAGGGGCAGTTACTCTTAAAGGGGCATACACTCAAAGTAGCAGTCACTCAAAAAGGGACAGTCACTCTTAAAGAGGTAGCCGCTCTTAAAGGGGCAGCCGCTCTTAAAGGGACAGTCGCTTTTAAAAAGACAGGAACTCTTAAAGGGACAGTCACTCTTAAAGGGACAGTCACTCTTAAAGGGACAGTCACTCTTAAAGGGATAGTCACTCTTAAAGGGATAATCGCTCTTAAAGGGATAATCGCTCTTAAAGGGGTAGCCGCTCTTAAAGGGGTAGCCACTCTTAAAGGGGTAGCCACTCTTAAAGGGGCAGTCGCTCTTAAAAAGGCAGTCGCTCTTAAAGGGTCAGGCACTCTTAAAGGGATAGTCACTTTTAAAGGGAAGACATTCTTTAAAAGGCAGTCCCTCTTAATGGGACAACCACTCTTAAAGGGGCAGCCACTCTTAAAAGGGCAGTCCCTCTTAAAGGGGCAGTCACTTTTAAAGGGATAAACACTCTTAAAGGGATAGAAACCCTTAAAGGGGCAGCACTCTTAAAGGGACAGTAACTCTTAAAGGGGCAGTCACAAAGGTACACTCTGTAAGTCACTGTTAAAGGTGCGTTCTTTTCAAGCACTATGTATTTTCTCCTGGAAATGCAAATCTAGTTCTTATTATTATTATTCTTCTCCGTAAATTTCTGCAATTAATACAGCCCGAACCGCTTGGCGTACAGACTCCGTTCAAAGTGCGTTTCGAAGCCCTCGATGGTGACAGGTGTGCTATGTATTTTTGGAGTCGATCGGATTTGTCGTTTTTAAGATATCACAGGTTAAACCCAAAAAAATTCCCCATAGGAATGAATGGAGAGGCTAGAGTGGAGACCAATCAGCCAATCACAGTGAATATGCAAATAGCAACACCATATATGGCACAGCATCCACACACTGCAGAAGTCTTAGATATATTGAGGAGCTCACCCAGACCTAAGGATAAGGGTTGCATAGGAATGAATGGAGAAGTTGAATAGAGACCAATCAGCCAATCACAGCTCAATATGCAAATAGGCAGCGCCATATATGGCACAGCATCCACACAGTGGAGAAGTCTTAGAGATATCTAGGCATAAAATACAGGGGAGATTCCCCAGACCAGAGGATAAGGGGGCATTCACATGTCTGTTATAAAGAGCCGTGATCACAGGCCTCGGGGGACACACTGGCAGAAGAGGGGTTAATCCGCCATTTTGGATTCTGTTAAACAGTCTATTTATGCTGAAAGAGACTTGCACCTGTGAGAGTCACAAAATGGCCGCCGAGTCCCCATGTGTTAACAGACAGCATGGCCGTTTCGCCCCCTCAGCTGAGCGCAGAGTCAAACTTCAAGGGGCTTACCAGAGTGACTCTTAAAGGGGCAGTCGCTCTTAAAGGGATAGTCTCTCTTAAAGGGGCAGTCGCTCTTAAAGGGGCTGCCACTTTTAAATGGGCAGTCCCTCTGAAAGGGGCAGTCACTTTTACAGGGATAGACACTCTCAAAGGGATAGTAACCCTTAAAGGGGCAGCACTCTTAATAGGGCAGACACTCTTAAAGGGACAGTAACTTTTAAATAGGTAGACACTCTTAAAGGGACATATGCTCTTAAAGGGGCAGATGCTCTTACTGGGGTAGTCGCTTCTAAAGGGTCAGTCGCTCTTAAAGGGGCAGTCGCTCTTAAAGGGGCAGTCGCTCTTAAAGGGGCAGTCACTCTTAAAGGGGCAGTCACTCTTAAAGGTATAGTCACTCTTAAAGGATAAGCGCTCTTAAAGGGGCAGTCAATCTTTAAAGGGCAGTCACTCTTAAAGGGGCAGTCATTTTTAAAGGGATAGATACTCTTAAAGGGATAGTCACTCTAAAAAGGGTCAGTCCCTCTTAAAGGGACAACCACTCTGAAAGGTGTAGCCACTCTTAAAGAGACAGTCACTCTTAAAGGGGCAGCCACTCTTAAAGGGGCAGCCACTCTTAAAGTGACAGTTACTCTTAAAGTGACAGTTACTCTTAAAGTGACAGTTACTCTTAAAGTGACAGTTACTCTTAAAGGGGCAGTTACTCTTAAAGGGGCAGTTACTCTTAAAGGGGCAGTTACTCTTAAAAGGTCAGTTACTCTTAAAGGGGCAGTTACTCTTAAAAGGGCAGTTACTCTTAAAGGGACAGACACTTAAAGGGACAGACACTCTTAAAGCGGCAGTCACTCTAAAAGGGGCAGACACTCTTAAAGGGAAAGTCCCTCTTAAAGGGGCAGCTGCTCTTAACGAGGCAATCGCTCTTTAAGGGATGGTTACTCTTAAAGGAGCAGACACTCTTAAAGGGGCAGTCGCTCTTAAAGGGGTAGTGACTCTTAAAGGGACAGTCACTATTAAAGAAACAGTTGCTCTTAAAGGGGCAGTCACTTTTAAAGGGGTAGCCACTCTTAAAATGATAGCCGCTCTAAAAGGGGCAGCTGCTCTTAAAGAGACAGTTACTCTTAAAGGGGCAGACACTCTTAAAGGGGCAGCCGCTCTTAACGGGGCAATCACTCTTTAAGGGATGGTTACTCTTAAAGGAGCAGACACACCTAAAGGGGTAGTCGCTCTTAAAGGGGCATAATATATAAAGGGGCATATTAAATGGGCAGCCGCTCTTAAAGGGACAGACGCTCTTAAAGGGACAGACGCTCTTAAAGGGACAGACACTCTTAAAGGGACAGACGCTCTTAAAGGGACAGACGCTCTTAAAGGGACAGACACTCTTAAAGGGACAGACACTCTTAAAGGAGCAGTCACTCTTAAAGAGGCAGACTATTAAAGGGATAGTCTCTCTTAAAGGGGCAGCCACTCTGAATGGGACAGTCACTCTTAAAAGGGCAGCCACTCTTAAAGGGGCAATCTCTCTTAAAGGGACAGACACTCTTAAAGGGATAGCCACTCTTAAAGGGAAAGTCACACTTAAAAGGAAAGTAGCTCTTAAAGAGGCAGACACTCTTAAAAGGGGCAGTTGCTCTTAAAGGGGCAGTTGCTCTTAAAGGGGCAGTTGCTCTTAAAGGGGCAGTTGCTCTTAAAGGGGCAGTCGCTCTTAAAGGGGCAGTCACTTTTAAAGAGGCAATCACTTTTAAAGGGGCAGCCACTCTTAAAGGGGCAGCCACTCTTAAAGGGGCAGTCACTCTTAAAGGGGTAGTCGCTTTTAAAGGGGTAGTCACTCTTAAAGGGACATCACTGTTAAAGGGACAGTCACTCTTAAAGGGGCAGTTACTCTTAAAGGGGCATACGCTCAAAGTAGCAGTCACTCAAAAAGGGACAGTCACTCTTAAAGAGGTAGCCGCTCTTAAAGGGGTAGCCGCTCTTAAAGGGACAGTTGCTTTTAAAAAGACAGGAACTCTTAAAGGGACAGTCCCTCTTAAAGAAGCAGCCACTCTTAAAGGGGCAGCAACTCAAAGTGACAGTTACCCTTAAAGGGGCAGTTACTCTTAAAGGGGCAGTTACTCTTAAAAGGGCAGTCACTCTAAAAGGGGCAGACACTCTAAAAGGGACAGTCCCTCTTAAAGGGGCAGCTGCTCTTAACGGGGCAATCACTCTTTAAGGGATGGTTACTCTTAAAGGAGCATACACTCTTAAAGGGGCAGTAACTCTTAAAGGGGCAACAACTTTTAAAGGGTTAGCACTCTTAAAGGGACGGTTACTCTTAAAGGGGCAGTCACTTTTAAAGGGGCAGACACTCTTAAAGGGGTAGTCACTTTTAAAGGGATAGCCAATCTTAAAGGGACAGTAACGCTCAAAGGAGCAGACACTCTTAAAGGGGCAGTCACAAAGGTGCACTCTGTAAGTCACTGTTAAAGGTGCGTTCTTTTCAAGCACTATGTATTTTCTCCTGGAAATGCAAATCTAGTTTTATTATTATTCTTCTCCGTAAATTTCTGCAATTAATACAGCCCGAACCGCTTGGCGTACAGACTCCGTTCAAAGTGCGTTTCGAAGCCCTCGATGGTGACAGGTGTGCTATGTATTTTTGGAGTCGATCGGATTTGTCGTTTTTAAGATATCACAGGTTAAACCCAAAAAAATTCCCCATAGGAATGAATGGAGAGGCTAGAGTGGAGACCAATCAGCCAATCACAGTGAATATGCAAATAGCAACACCATATATGGCACAGCATCCACACACTGCAGAAGTCTTAGATATATTGAGGAGCTCACCCAGACCTAAGGATAAGGGTTGCATAGGAATGAATGGAGAAGTTGAATAGAGACCAATCAGCCAATCACAGCTCAATATGCAAATAGGCAGCGCCATATATGGCACAGCATCCACACAGTGGAGAAGTCTTAGAGATATCTAGGCATAATATACAGGGGAGATTCCCCAGACCAGAGGATAAGGGGGCATTCACATGTCTGTTATAAAGAGCCGTGATCACAGGCCTCGGGGGACACACTGGCAGAAGAGGGGTTAATCCGCCATTTTGGATTCTGTTAAACAGTCTATTTATGCTGAAAGAGACTTGCACCTGTGAGAGTCACAAAATGGCCGCCGAGTCCCCATGTGTTAACAGACAGCATGGCCGTTTCGCCCCCTCAGCTGAGCGCAGAGTCAAACTTCAAGGGGCTTACCAGAGTGACTCTTAAAGGGGCAGTCGCTCTTAAAGGGATAGTCTCTCTTAAAGGGGCAGTCGCTCTTAAAGGGGCTGCCACTTTTAAATGGGCAGTCCCTCTGAAAGGGGCAGTCACTTTTACAGGGATAGACACTCTCAAAGGGATAGTAACCCTTAAAGGGGCAGCACTCTTAATAGGGCAGACACTCTTAAAGGGACATATGCTCTTAAAGGGGCAGATGCTCTTACTGGGGTAGTCGCTTCTAAAGGGTCAGTCGCTCTTAAAGGGGCAGTCGCTCTTAAAGGGGCAGTCACTCTTAAAGGTATAGTCACTCTTAAAGGATAAGCGCTCTTAAAGGGGCAGTCAATCTTTAAAGGGCAGTCACTCTTAAAGGGGCAGTCATTTTTAAAGGGATAGATACTCTTAAAGGGATAGTCACTCTAAAAAGGGTCAGTCCCTCTTAAAGGGACAACCACTCTGAAAGGTGTAGCCACTCTTAAAGAGACAGTCACTCTTAAAAAGACAGGAACTCTTAAAGGGGCAGCCACTCTTAAAGGGGCAGTTACTCTTAAAAGGGCAGTTACTCTTAAAGGGGCAGTTACTCTTAAAAGGGCAGTTACACTTAAAGGGACAGACACTTAAAGGGACAGACACTTAAAGGGACAGACACTTAAAGGGACAGACACTCTTAAAGCGGCAGTCACTCTAAAAGGGGCAGACACTCTTAAAGGGAAAGTCCCTCTTAAAGGGGCAGCTGCTCTTAACGAGGCAATCGCTCTTTAAGGGATGGTTACTCTTAAAGGAGCAGACACTCTTAAAGGGGCAGTCGCTCTTAAAGGGGTAGTGACTCTTAAAGGGACAGTCACTATTAAAGAAACAGTTGCTCTTAAAGGGGCAGTCACTTTTAAAGGGGTAGCCACTCTTAAAATGATAGCCGCTCTAAAAGGGGCAGCTGCTCTTAAAGAGACAGTTACTCTTAAAGGGGCAGACACTCTTAAAGGGGCAGCCGCTCTTAACGGGGCAATCACTCTTTAAGGGATGGTTACTCTTAAAGGAGCAGACACTCCTAAAGGGGTAGTCGCTCTTAAAGGGGCAGCACTCTTAAAGGGATAGTACTCTTAAAGGAGCAGACACTCTTAAAGGAGCAGACACTCTTTAAAGGACAGCCACTTTTAAAGGGGATAGTTACTCTTAAAGGGGCAGTCACTCTTAAAGGGACAGTCACTCTTAAAGGGACAGTCACTCTTAAAGGGACAGTCACTCTTAAAGGGATAGTTACTCTTAAAGGGACAGTTACTCTTAAAGGGATAGTTACTCATAAAGGAGCAGACACTCTTAAAGGAGTATGCATTATTAAAAAGACAGCCACTTTTAAAGGGGCAGTTACCTATAAAGGGACAGTCACTCTTAAAGGGGCAGTCACTCTTAAAGGGGTAGTCACTTTTAAAGGGAAAGTCACTCTTAAAGGGATAGTCACTCTTAAAGGGACAGACACTCTTACAGGGGCAGTTACCCTTAAAGGGACAGTTACTCATAAAGGAGCAGACACTCTTAAAGGAGCAGACATTATTAAAAAGATAGCCACTTTTAAAAAGAAAGTCACTTTTAAAGGGATAGCCACTCTTAAAGGGACAGTCACTCTTAAAAGGGCAGACACTATTTAAAAGGCAGTCCCTCTTAAAGGGGCAGTCACTATTAAATGGATATACACTCTTAAAGGGACAGTAACCCTTAAAGGGGCAGACACTCTTAAAGGGGCAGTCACAAAGGTATACTCTGAAAGTCACTGTTAAAGGTGCGTTCTTTTCAAGCACTATGTATTTTCTCCTGGAAATGCAAATCTAGTTATTATTATTATTATATATTACATTTTCCTTTATGCACCATTGGGGAAGATTTATCAAACTGTTGTAAAGTAAACTGGTTTAGTTGCCCATAGAAACCAATCAGACTCCACCTTTCATTTTTGACAGCTCCTTTGGAAAATGAAATATGGATTCTGATTGGTTGCTATGGGCAACTAAGCCTTTTCTACTTTACACCAGTTTGATTAATGACCCCACATATGTTTATTTTTATGTGTGTTATTTCACAATTCTGCTCATTTAGTCACTGGTAATATACTTCTAACTTTTCCTAGAGCAATCAATATGGTGACATGAGAAATGTAGTTCTCATACTAACTGTAAGGCATTTCATACTATATTAACCATCCTTCCCAAATAATTTCTAATAAGATATGAGAGTTCCAGAGAAGTAAAATGTTGATGATTGATTACTTATTTAATGTGTGCTATGCATGTATCTATAAAAATTGATTTGTTTTCCAAATTCATGTTCTGACCTTATGTGTTATTATTTTACTTCTAAAAAATGTCAAGTTGCAGAACCACATCCATTACACAGTTGCAAAGGCAAGGAAAAAAGAATCAATTTGAAAGCAATTTATTAGCAATTTACGATGGGTCACATACCATACTGCTATGTAATCATTCACTGGTTCAGTCTGAAGTAAAGTAAAGTTAATATAAACCCCATGACCCTGTAGGACAGAAATGAGCCATGCACAGTCTTTTGAATTGGGATATTCATCCGGAAATCCTGGTGAATAGATTGTCCCATTTTCTGATGATACATTGTATCCACATGGTGCTGAAATAGAAACACTGCATATTAATAGAAAATATGTCTCTTGAGTGCACAGAAGAGAGTAAATACATTACAAAATAATGTAGTCAATTCAGATCCCATAACTATCTATGTATTAAGGGAACCTTGTCATCAAGATCTTGCTGCCTTATATCCACCGTAGTTTGAGTGAACCAAGCAAAGGGAAGCTGATGTAGAACCGCTAGCAGAAACTTCTCCCTAAGTTGGGTACACTGGATATAATTTACAGTTAAAGCTACATTTAATTTAAACATGACAACTAGAGATGAGCGAAATTATGAAAAAATTGATTTGGCTGCTTCACCGAATTTCACAAAGAAATTCTTTTTAAGTAGTAGGTGCAATGAAGGGGTATAGGCTCCTGTAATTGAACTCCTAAGGGCTCTTTCACACGAGTGGATGCTGTGCGTGGAAACTGCTGCATGAAAGAGTGTCAAGCCGCATTCTGAAGAGCAGAGAAAGGGAGCATTAACATGGTTAATAATGCTCTGTTCCTCTCTGTGACCTTTTTACTACAAAATCACAATGACAACTTTATCTCACTGTGATTTTGTAGTAAAAAGGTTACAGAGCATTATGAATCATGTTCCTTGTCTCTGCTATCCAGAACGGGGCTTGACACTCTTTCACGCAGTGGATTCCTTAGATGTCACATTTATCGCTGATTTGAAGCTAACAGGCCTTTCAGGGGTTAATTATGGTAAAAAAAAAACAACTCACCTTATACATTTGCTTGCTTAGAGGCCGTCGCCGCCATCTTGATTAAAGACACCATGTGAATTTGCACAGTGACATGATGACATCATCATGCTGACTAGGCACGGAAAAGTAATCAAACTGGTAGGACATGATGACATCAATGGTCCCTGGCCTGCGCGCCGGAGTGGTGATGTCATAAGTCACCCCACGTGAGATTTTGTGTGGTATCTTCAATCAAGATGGCCGCGATGGCCTCTTCTCATGCAAACAGATGAGGTGGGTATGTATGTATTTTTTTACTGCCATTTCAGGGAAAATTGATTCATTACCATGAACTTCAAGGAAATTCAGGTTTGTGGATCAATTTTTTTCTGAAATTCAAATCAAAGTAAATTTTTTAAGTCAATTCAACATTAATGACAACAATTGAGAGTTAAAAATAGCTATCAGACTAGTCACTAATTTACATTGCCTGCCAAAAGTGAAGCATATTCTTGATTGCAGGTTGTCTGGACTCCATGTGCTGCCATTCAAGATCCATGCACATTAATTAGCAATTTAAGTTGCAATTTGGTCCAGCATTCCATATTTATAGAAATCTACTAGGAAGGCAGTAAAAAGGGCTTGATTCAGTAATGCAGGTTTACCTCTTGCCTCCACTCTTGAATGATATATATGACAAGGAGGGGAGTGAGTGAAGTGACATTAGTCCAGTTATCACTCTTCCATGGTACTTAGTAACCAGAACCCAGGACCATGGATATGTGACAGGTAACTACACTTAAAGAGAAAATTTGAGTTTGGGGTGCTTCTATATAGATAAACAGAGGATATCAGATAACTAATTCATGACGGCTAAAGTTTTAATTTGTAGCCCTTAGCTGTAATCCCACTTTGAAGTTTTTAGTAGAGGAAGATTTTTAATTGTGATTGCAATTATTGTCATTAGTTTAGTAATTAATCATTACAAGGACAGATATTATTTTAAGAAACTTTATACAGTTTCAAAAACATAAAAAGTCCCTCTAATTATTATTTAAAAAGGTGGAATCAAATTGTGAAGCAAAAAGCAACATTCTGTTTTACCTTCTTATAAAACCGCTTGCGCTCCACTTTACAAATAATTAATGTAGTCATTAGTTTTGTTTAAATGAGGTACAGTGTGCTACACTTCATTTAAGCTGAGCGCTATAAAATTAGCATCATTGTGGGCTTTTTTTTTCACGACTACAAAGTTATTGACTACTTTTTCTTCAGATTATTAACCTTAGCAACAAAGGTTTTGTGAAGCATAAAATGCAGACACAATCATTACACTATGAGAAATACTTTCACAATAATGAAACATTAGGGCTAATGAATCACGCAGCAAATAGCCCTATTTATGGCATCATATTTAGTTGTCTCCAGAGAGAAAAGGTGCAAGTTGTAATGTTAATCTCCTGAACAATAAATAAATGCTTGTTAAGAGAGCTGCACTACTTATACAGGTGGAACAATGTACTTCAAGGCACTGCGGGTGATAAGATTGACTTTTATGTTTGAGTTACAAAGTCAGCACTCAATACTTTTCTACTCAGTATTAATTAATATTTCTCTTTATATAAATATAGCCTTCAACATTGTTCTCTAAGACACTTAAAAACTAAGTAATTGGCATACAAGCTCTTAGGACAATGTACTTACCTTCACATATTGGAAAAGGATAGTTCCAATTTCTATTAATACCATGCTGGCAAGTGAGAACAGCATGTCCTATCAGAACATATCCTGGATAACATTCAAAAGTTATTGATTGTCCCACGCTATAATCAGAATTAATGATGTAGCCATTCTTAAATGGATGAGGATCTGGACAATTTTGCAATTCATAAGCTGAAAAATAAAATCAACAGATGAAATGAATTTAAAAGATAGCCAGACAATTTTAGAAACACATGCGTTTACAAGGCAGGGAATAAATAGACGTTAAAGCAGAAATGAAGACATAAATGGATGTGAGGACTTCAAGTACTTGAGATGTGCTTCTCCCCTATGGCTGTTACTTGATAAAATCCTACTTGCCTGCTGCCACCATTAGGGAGTCCAATCAGTATACATCTGTGTACAGCTCTGACTGACTTGAATTGTAGTTTTGTATGAATTGGACCCACGAGTGGCAGAGGCGTACAACCAAAATGTTTTAAAAATAATAGTCTTAGGCTTCGTTCACACATCCGTATGTCATTGCGGATACGCAAATTGCGGATCCGTAAAACATGGACACCGGCCATGTCTGTTCCGCATTTTGCGGACTGCACATGGCCGGCTCTATTATAGAAATGCCTTTTCTTGTCCGTGGATGCGGACAAGAATAGGACATGTTCTATTTTTTTGCAGGGCCGCGGAACGGAAGTGCGGATGCAGATGGCACACTCTGTGCCATCCGCATCTTTTGCAGCTCCATTGAAAATGAATGGGTCCGCACCCGTTCCGCAAAATTGCGGAAAGGATGCGGACACATTATACGGATGTGTGAATGAAGCCTTAAAAGGAGTGAAAACTACTAACTAAATATGTTTATTGATAAGAACACGGTGGCCTATTTATGTGGCTACTGCCAGAAACAATTATTTTAGTCTATCTTGTGTTATAGTGGTGGCCCTTGCCCCCCACTGCTCTGCACCTGAGTACAGCTTCAGCTCTGCTTACCCACTCCCCATACTCTACCTGCCATTATCTCAACCTATTCCTGACTATTGTTTTGCTTGATCTGTTTGTGTTCTGCATTGGTGTCTTTTGATCCCTGTTGGTTTGCACTCAACAGAATAGAGACTACTCTGAGAGATAGCGCCCTGGTGGTTCCCCTGCAGTGAAGTCCTGATCCCTGAATACAGGGTTAGGCTCCATTCACACGTCCTGTTTTTCTTTCCTGATTCAATCCTGATCCTGATCTGGATCCATTCATTTCAATGGGTCCTGAAAAAATCAGGATCAAATCAGGAAAGAAAAACAGGACGTGTGAATGAAGCCTTAAAGTCTGTAAACCAGATTATACTCTTGGGAAAAGCTCCAAGTCAAGTCTGTTCAATTGACACAGTGGGTTCACACCCACTGTGTTACACTTTGCCTTCTCTTTTATTGATCTCTGAGTCCGTATATTGTCCTAATGAAGAGGTTGCTACATTTCTGCAGCTGCCGATTGGATGCCTGAATGTAACTTTAGATTGGATGCCTGCAAAGTATCAGTAGAGGACCATGAACAGGGTAAATGCATACAAAAAAAATGTAATTTATTTTTTCAAAAGGAAATGTGAAGTTAATGTGAACTGGAATTTAAAGAGTTATCCCTTGAAAAATATTGTTCATTTTAAATACACAGAACATTTTCCATTTTTATATGTATTTTTAAAAAAGAATACTGATGTCCCTGGATATTCCAGGAATAATATTAGTATACTGTCATCTGCTGTTTCTATTGAGTAGTCGTTCTGCGTCTACCTCAGCAATTAAAGTAAAAATGTCACTCTGGCATGCAGAGAAAATGGTGCAGAGATGGAAAATCTGATTGCGGCAGTTGATTTCTGAGAAAATTCTAGTGTTTTGGCCATGATATGCTACATAAGCCTCATCCCATTGAAAAAAATTTGACCTTGATCCAACATGGCGGCTTTCAAGATAAAGGCCATGTTCCAGACATAGCCCAAAAGAGGCCCCTCACCCATTGCTGGGATATTAAGATATTTAAATTTCCCTTCAAAAATAAAAGGGTATCCTGCGAATTTTGACTTACCTGTATAACGCAAACTAAGAGCAACGCTAGGAAATGCAGCAGCTATGTTGAAAGCTATACTACTCATTTGTTTTGTTAATTAATGTGCAACACTGTAATGTACATGTTACAATATAAATTCCGGTGCTGATAGTAAACACCCGAATGTATTTTCCTACATCACAGTTGCCATGTACTGTAATGTACTCTGTTCAGTTTACAAAAAAAATAATATTGCTAAGTTAATTTAAAAAAATTCACTTGATCACAGATTAGTGTACCAGACGTATATACACACACACACACGCACACACACACACACACACACACACACACACTATTTTTCACCCCATGAGAGGCCCTTGCCCATAAGATTCACTTGGGTTTTAGAAGAGGAAAATATGGGGGGGGGAAATATTTTTTTTTATTAAACCTCAGATTAGCCTCCAATTATACCCTAAATGTTAATCAAAAGTCAGATCAGACCCCCAATCAGACCCTCAATGATAATCAGATCTCAGCTCAGACCCCCAATCAGCCCTAAAATCAGACCCCCAATATTAACTAGACCCTTGGTCAGACTATCAATGTTAGCTCAGACCCCCAATCAGACCGCAAATGTAAAACAAACCCCAAATCAGACCTCAGATCAGACCCCCAATGTTATTCAGACCCCAATCAGACCTCAAATCAGACCTCAATGTTAATTAGACCCCTACTCAGACCTCCAATTTTAATAAGACCTCAGATCAGACAAAAATAATTCAACTCACCTCTCCTGTTCTGGATGCTGCTCAGTTCTGGAGCCAGCCCTCTTCCTGCCCTTTCTGCTGCACTATGCTGTGACCTGACATCTCACAGTATGAGGTCATGACATGTGCCTATGTCCTCTCTCTGTGTGCAGGTCACAGTGCATTTCTATTTACGGATTTAACAGAGTTGATAGACACACTTGGTGTGTTATCACATCTACCGTAGTTAACACGTTATGACTTTGACTGTTAATTCTGCTGCGTGAGAGTAAGGATGGAGGCACGCTTTATGACCTCACGCTGTGAGATGTTAGGTCAAAATTAGGGCCATATTTTCTATAATTCGGTCTTGGTATTAAAGATCTTGAAATAGTTAGATAAAGCACTAGGAAAGAAGAAGGGAGCTGGATCCTCAGAGTGGCAACATAGCCCGGAGCATGAGAGGTAAACTGTTTTTTTTTTCTATTTTACTTGCTCTGAGCATGGGGGTCTGATCTGAGGTCTGGGGGTCAATCACATTGGAGGTTTGATTTGAGGTCTGAATTCGTATTGGGGTTCTGGTCTGAGATCAGATTGGGGTTTATTCGCATTGGGGTCTGTGCTGAGGTCTGATTGGAACTCTGATCTAAGGTCTTATTAACATTGGGGGTCTGATCTGAGATCTGATTGGAGGTCTTATTAACATTGGGGGTCTGAATGGGGTTCTAAGCTGTGGTTTATTTAACATTGACATGAAAAATATTTTTTTTCTTATTCTCCTCTAAAACCTAGGTGCGTCTTATAGGTACATGTGTCTTATAGGACAAAAAATACAGTGTCTGTGTGTGTATATATATATATATATATATATATATATATATATATATATATACAAAAAAACAGCAGCAGCACAAGTCAATCAAGTAAGCGGGTGCAATATATTCTAGGTTCTTCAAAGTAGCCACCTTTTGCTTTGATTACTGCTTTGCACACTCTTGGCAATTTCTTGATGAGCTTCAAGAGGTAATCACCTGAAATGGTTTTCACTTCACAGGTGTGGCCTGTCAGGTTTAATAAAAGGGAATTCCTGCCTTATAAATGGGGTTGGGACCATGAGTTGTGTTGGGCAGAAGTCAGATGGATAAACAGCTTATAATCCTACTGAATAGACTGTTAGAATTTGTATTATGGCAAGAAAAAAGCAGCTAAGTAAAGAAAAACGAGTGACCATCATTACTTTAAGAAATGAAAGTCAGTCAGTCCGAAAAATTGGGAAACTTTGAAAGTGTCCCCAAGTGCAGTCGCAAAAACCATCAAGCGCTACAAAGAAACTGGCTCACATGAGGACCGCCCCAGGAAATGAAGACCAAGAGTCACCTCTGCTGCGGAGGATAAGTTCATCTAAGTCACCAGCCTCAGAAATCGCAGGTTAACAACAGCTCAGATTAGAGACCAGGTCAATGCCAAACAGAGTTCTAGCAGCAGACACATCTCTACAACAACTGTTAAGAGGAGACTGTGTGCAGTAGGCCTTCATGGTAAAACAGCTGCTAGGAAACCACTGCTAAGGACAGGCAACAAGCAGAAGAGACTTGTTTGGGCTAAAGAACACAAGGAATGGACATTAGACAGTGGGAATCTGTGCTTTGGTCTGATGAGTCCAAATTTGAGATCTTTGGTTCCAACCACCGTGTCTTTGTACGATGCAGAAAAGGTGAACGGCTGGACTCTACATGCCTGGTTCCCACCGTGAAGCATGGAGGAGGAGGTGTGATGGTGTGGGGGTGCTTTGCTGGTGACACTGTTGGGGATTTATTTAAAATTGAAGGCATACTGAACCAGCATTGCTACCACAGCATCTTGCAGCGGCATGCTCTTCCATCCGGTTTGCGTTTAGTTGGACCATCATTTATTTATCAACAGGACAATGACCCCAAACACACCTCCAGGCTGTGTAAGGGCTATTTGACCAAGAAGGAGAGTGGTGGGGTGCTACGCCAGATGACCTGGCCTCCACAGTCACCAGACCTGAACCCAATCGAGATGGTTTGGGGTGAGCTGGACCGCAGAGTGAAGGCAAAAGGGCCAACAAGTGCTAAGCATCTCTGGGAACTCCTTCAAGACTGTTGGAATACCATTTCAGGTAACTACCTCTTGAAGCTTATCAAGAGAATGCCAAGAGTGTGCAAAGTAGTAATCAAAGCAAAAAGTGGCTACTTTGAAGAACCTAGAATATAAGACATATTTTCAGTTGTTTTTGTTAAGTATATAATTCCAATATAATTCCACATGTGTTAATTCATAGTTTTGATGCCTTCAGTGTGAATCTACAATTTTCATAGTCATGAAAATACAGAAAACTTTGAATGAGAAGGTGTGTCCAAACTTTTGGTCTGTACTGTATATCTCTTAATAATATAAAAATGAGTTTCTGTTTGTCTGTCTGTCTGTCTGTTCTCTATGCGCGACCAAACTACTGGACCGATTTTCACCAAATTCGGCACACAGGTACATCAGGTGTCCGGGAAGGTTTTAGACCAGGTCTCATCTCTCTAGGACATACCGTTCCGGAGATATTCCCAAAATATGATCTCCATTAGCCAACATTACAACTGGGAACTTTGGTTTTAAACTCCAACTGCCATTCTCTGCAAAGGCACACACAGGGAGGGAGTTCCCATAACAACCAGGTAATTATCAGCAGCTGAGGATCTCATCCATTTCTATTCACTGACACTGTTAAAGGTATTCCGGTTACCATAAATATAACTTATGTTTTTTTCTATTACTACAGTTCAGTAGTAATAAAAGATGTTTTCCTCCACTGCTGTCTATTGCGTGGGCTCATAAATAAGCATGATATTGACCTTTAATTCAGGCCACCCTAAAAGAAGTACTTAAAACCCCCGCCCCAGGTCTCACTAAGCCACACCCCCGACTCCATCAGGCCACACCCCCTTAAACTCCGCAGCCATTCTGCAACGACACACAGAAACATTAAATGAAATAGATTAAATGCACCTATGCAAAGCGCTTTGCTAAGCCACGCCCCGACTCTGTAAGACCACGCCCCCTCCCACTCCGCAGCCAACAGGGATTGAAAAAATAAAGGTAAAAATCAACTTCTGTCAGCTGCAGGGATGGGAGGGAGGATGACTTTCTCTCTGCAACGACACACAGAAACATTAAATGAAATAGATTAAATATACCCGCGCAAAGCAATGTTTTCTTCCACTGCTACCCATTGTGTTTCCTCAAATTACCATGGCATTAACCTATAATTCAGGCCACCCTGAAATGAAGGACTTAACCCCCCCGTGTCCCATTAAACCACACCCCCTCCCACTCCGCAGCCAAAAGGGATTGAAAAAATGAAGGTAAAAATCGATTTCTGTCAGCTGCATTGACTTTCTCTCTGCAACGACACACAGAAACATTAAATAAATAGATGAAATATACCCAGGCGAAGCCAGGTCTTTCTGCTAGTATACATATATACGCACACACATTGACTGTTATTAATAATTAATTAAAATAATTAACATATACCATATTTTTCGCCCCATAAAACGGACTTTTTCCCCCAAAATGGGGGAAAAATGCCCCTTTCTCTTATGGGGTGAATGCTAATGAGCGCTTCCATAATATATGCACCGGAGGACCGGGAAGCGGTTAAGGCCCTGTACTAACCGCTTCCTGGACCTCTGTTCGGCTATGCTGTTGCGACACACAGTGTGATGGCGCTCTTTGACCTCACGCTGTGCCAGTAGGGTAACAGCACAGCCGACAGTAAGAAGAAGAGAGAGCGGGGGCGGAGAGGGGCATCGGCGTCCAGGAGAGGTAAGTGGCTTTTTTATTTTTACGGAGGCATGCTGGACTCATAATGGGGGCTGATAATGGCTTTGGGCCTCTAAATCCAGAATGGAAAGAAGGATGGAAGTGTGGCAATCACCTTAACATTCAATGGCCTTTATTTTATTACTAGCAGAAGGGGGGCCAAGAGGCATGAAGGTTAAAGTGAGGCATAGGAAATCATATGGGGGCTGTAGTGAGGCATGGGGGTTGATATGGGGGCTAAAGTGAGGCATGGGAGCTGATATGGGGGATAAAGTGAAGCATGGGGGCTGATATGGAAGCTAAAGTGAGGCATGGGGGCTGAAGTGATGGGCTGATATGGGGACTGAAGTGAGGCATTGGGCTGATATGGGGGCTAATTTCAGGCATGTGGGCTAATATGGGGGCTAATTACAGACATTGGAGCTAATTACAGGCATGGGGGCTGATATGTGGGCTAATTACAGGCATAGGGGGCTCATATGGGGGTTGAAGAGAGGCATTGGGCTCTTATCTGAGGTCTGATTGGGGGTCATTAACATTGGGGTCTTATCTGAGGTCTGATTGGGGGTCTGATCTGAGGTCTTATTGGGGTCTGATTAACATTGGGGGTTTAATTGCTGGTCTGACCTGAGATCTAATGAAAAATATTTTTTTCTTTTTGCCCTCCTAGGTGCATCTTAAGGGCTGGTGCCGTCTTATGGGCAAAAAATACGGTAAGTAAGTGGTTTTAATGTACTATAGTTGTTTGTTTAGTTAACAGAAAATAAAGTAGAGGAAAAATGATCAGCAATCCATAATGGAAACCTGGCAGCAAGATGACCATGAATGCAAAATAACATACTAGATACAACTAAATAAATTTCAGATGAATGTTTTTCTCAGCATGATAATAACAGAATGTATCATCATATAAGTTCTTTAAAAGTATATTCTTCATACTATAGCAGCTGGCAAATAAAATATACATTTGAAAGAAAACTATTTACATGTCATCACTGTTGACCATGATTAGGAGTTTTAGATTTATAAAACTAGTAAAATATGAATATCCTCAAAGCAGTCACATGAATTTGTGAAGCATGAGCCATAAAAACAAGAAGCCTCATAAAACAGCATGTTTTCAGCTGTTACTGAAGCACAACATGTTCTTGTCCTTCCCATATGAATTAAATAGATTATTCTGAAGATACCAAAATGATAACATAAGTGCTTATTAAATAGTCTAGGATCAAAGCAGAAAGCTAAAACACATGATTACATTCATTGACTTACCTAAAACAATTTAGCAAAACACCATTCTGAATATGTGTGATGAAATATATAAAAATAACTTAATAAACAAGTGTTAAGGAGCAGATTAAGTCACTCATTATATTATTAACTTTTTGCTAGTCCCATCCAATTATATGTAATATGTTATTAGAATACAAGAAAGAAAAACAATCATTTCTGCCTATTATTGGAGTTGACCTTCCACAATTTTATGGTTGCTTCTGTTGACCTGAATCACTATTGTTGTCCAAAACACATTTCTATGTTCAGTGGAATATAATGAGAGAAATGTTTGCCACAAGAACTATGCTGCCTGTTATCTATTGTTAACTGTACAACTTGTATTTGTAAATAACTTTATACACTACAGAAAATTAAGCACAAATACAAGTCTATATAGAAATCAGAGTTCCTAAATCTACAGTAGATAAGCTATTTTCATTATTTCTTACAGTGGCCCTTCACTTTCTAATCATCTAGCTTTATTTTTAAACTCTGGGTAAAGATTGAACTTTATGGACGTGTGTAACTAAGTAACTGACAGTTTATCAAGAAATTTAATTCACATAGCTACAATGATTTAACTTTAAAGTGGTTGAGTGCAAAATAAAAATAATTAAAAAAAAACTTTAAAGGGGTTGTGTCACAAAATACATTATCCATTTTTCAAACCAGCATCTTGACCTTGATCTGATTACTTTTGTAATTGCATATACTTAAACGTTTAGTATAGCCAGTGAGCTTTTCAATAAAAAGTATTTGTATAGCGCCACCTGTTTTTTTTATTTTCCTTATTTTTTGTCCATCTCTCGGAGCTAGTTGAACCTGCTCAGTTTAAATCTTCAACTGCCACAAACCATATATTCTTAGCAGCTCTAACAGTAACAGGAAGAGAGCTATAGCAGAAAGGACAGCACAGGCTAAAGATAATCTAGGAGAGCAATTTTAGCAATGAATGGAAAGATCTTTGAACCCATGTGAGGTACAGGGCTCGTTCTCGTACTATATGATGTCTGATTTTCATTTTTACATCAATAATGGCATAATCCCTTTAACTTAGATAACATGAATAAACTTAGTATTTTTACTTAGTATTTTTACTATACTTTACCATATATGTATGCCTCAAGTCAGGTCTTAAAAGATTACACCCAGCCCAGAGTATAAAATAAAAATACAAAAGTTTCAAAAATATTAATCCCTTAATTACCTGCCTATTTTGGGCCTTACTGATAAAGTGATGTTTTTAATTTTTTTACTGACTTCCAAGAGCTATAACTTACTTTTCCATCTATATAGCTGTAAGGGGCCTTGTTTTTTGCAGGACAAGTTGTAGTCTCCACATCCCAAGATCCAAAACTTTTTTATTTTTTCTTTATACAGAGCTGTGTGAGGGCTTGATTTTTGGATGACTTGTAGTTTTCATTAGTACCATTTTGGGGTACGTAACATTTATTATCTCTATTTATTGTAGTTTTTTGGTGGTGACTAAGCAAAAAGTAGCAATTCTGGCATTTTTTTTTTTTACAATATTAACCATACGGAATAATTTACATGATATTTGCATAGTGTGGGTCAATATGGATGTGCATTTTTTGCATTTTTTCCTTTGAAAGGCTTTTTTTCAATTGAAAAAAGCATGTTTATTGGATTTTTTATATTTAATAAATTTAATATTTTTTTAACCATTTAAAAGTACCACAAGGGGACTATAATAGGCTATCTTTTGATCACTTCTAAAATACATTGCACTATTCCTATAGTGCAATGTATTTTAATGTCAGTGCTATACTGACATTTACCAGCAGGCTGTGCCAGAGAGGTGCATGCCTGCTGGAAAACGCTGAAGGTAGGCCTGAGGCCTATACCAGGCCGATTTGCCTTCACTGGCATTGGCACCCTGCAATCTCATTCTCGTGGTGCCGATGGGATAAAGAGGGAATCCTCTCCCTCTATAACAGCTTACATGTGGAAGACATTATTGTCCACAGCATGTAAGGAGTAAGGCTAGTTTCACACAAAAATGCTTCAGTTTTGCCCCCATTCATTGTCAATAGGGACAAAACTGAACTGAAGAGAATGGAATGCTCCTAAATGCATTCCGTTCAGTTCACTTGCGTCTCCAGACCAGAGAGCAAATCACAACATTTCAATGGAGTTCATGACGGATCCGTCCCAGCAATGTTACAGATAATACAACCGGATCCGTTCATGATGGATCCATATGGTTGTATTATCAGTAACTGAAGTGTTACTGCTGAACCCAGCCGGATCCAGCACTAACGCTAGTGTGAAAGTAGCCTTAAACAGCCTGAATCAGTGCTCCTGCCAGTCTTGTGACTTTCATGTGGGAGCTGAGCAGGGGCGTAGCCAGGGGGGGGCAGACGGGGCATGTGCCCCGGGCGCAGACTGACCGCAGCACTAGGGGGGCACAGCCAGCCAGCGGCCCAAAAAACTAAAGTTTATAACTAAGGCTACTTTCACACTAGCGTTTTAAAATTCCGGTATTGAGTTCCGTCATAGGGGCTCAATACCGGAATAAAACGCTTCAGTTTTGTCCCCATTCATTGTCAATGGGGACAAAACTGAACTGAAGACAACGGAATGCTCCTGAAAGCATTCCGTTCCGTCTTCAGACCGGAGAACAAACCGCAGCATGCTGCGGTTTGCTCTCCGGTCCAGGCATCCGCACCAAGACGGATCCGGAATGACCCCCAATGCAAGTCAATGGGGGTGGATCCGTCTGGTGTGACCATAATGGTAACCGGATCCGCCCTTCATTGACTTTCAATGGAGTCCATTACGGATCCGGCTACACATAGACACATACAGACACAGACATACACATAAACATAAACATACACACACATATAGACATACAAACACACATACATACTTACATGCTCCCCGGCAGGTCTTCGGAGCGTCAGGGACAGGAGGGCTCACACAGGTCACGATTCCCCACAGCGCCCTCTGCTGGGCGCCTGGTGGAATTGTCATGATTCCACCAGGCGCCCAGCATAGGGCGCTGTGCGGAATCATGACCTGTGTGAGCCGTCCTGTCCCTCTGACGCTCCGAAGACCTGCTGGGGAGCATGTAAGTATGTATGTGTGTTTGTATGTCTATATGTGTGTGTATGTTTATGTTTATGTGTATGTATGTACTGTGTGACATGTGTGGGGCCGGAGCGCGGTTCCGGCTCCACACATGTCACTGCGGCAGGCCTGATCCGGCAGCACCCTTCACCTGCCGGATCAGGGCCTGCCGCCAGTGTGAAAGTAGCCTAAGTTAAAACTTTATTTGATTTCTCTCACAAAAATCACAATGATCATCATCTACTCCGGCGGAGGCACGACCCCAGAACAGATCAGATCAGCCGCCAGGCCAGCAGGGCCAGGCAGGCTAATCGATCTGAATCAGACAGGTCGCCGGATTCGATTCGGAACTCGGAAGAGCCAGGCCGCAGCAGCGCTTGAGCCAGGCTGCGCTCAGACTGGCGTACATTGACGCAGTGACGTCAGGTTAACTAGACGCA
The DNA here is from genome assembly GCA_900303285.1 of Rhinella marina. Taxonomy (NCBI): domain Eukaryota; kingdom Metazoa; phylum Chordata; class Amphibia; order Anura; family Bufonidae; genus Rhinella; species Rhinella marina. Next base: position 81,763 of record ONZH01028371.1, on the reverse strand, counting down.
GGCTCGCATCGGTGGTGGCTGGGGGCGGGGCAGGCAAAAGGAGCGCGGGAAGAACTCCCACCTTTTGGAGAGAGCCGGGCAATAAAGGAGCGCGGGAAGAACTCCCGTCCCGCCCTTTTGGAAAGAGAGAGGAGTCACTCTGAGGAGCCGGAGGAGACCGCGGAACAAGGAGCGAGGAAGAGCCCGCAGCCCCTTGTGTTGGTCAGAGCCGATCCACTGCCCGCTGCCTGCCCTGCGGCCTGCCTCACTGCCTGGTCCTGGCCCTGCTGCTGCCAGCCAGCTGCCCTGCGGAGGAGGAGGACGGTGAGCCAGACTGAGTCTGTCTTGAAAGTTGATCCATCCACGGTGAGCTCAGCCTCAGCTGTGATGAGGGGACAGGGGGGAGTCGGGGACTGCTGCTGGTCTGGTGGTCAGTCAGGTCAGGACAGGTCACAAATAATTGTTGTTGCCCTGCCCAAGAGCGAAGAGCCTTTAGTTTGTTTGTTTCAGCCGCTGACCCAGGCCACTGCTGCCCAGGAGGTGAGGGGACCGACAGGCCAGGACTGGTGGTCAATATCACAAATTATATTGGCAATGTTGCCTAACTTTTACTGGCCTACAGTTTCTCAGACTAGTCCTGTCTCTGACCAGAATGATTCAGTCAGGCTGCTTCTTCTAATAGCCTGAGTGTCCTGCACTGCTTAAGTGACTGAGTCTGACCAGTGACCCCCGCTCTCTCCTCTCCCCTCCTGGACAGCTGGCTTGCACTGATATATTTGTACATAGTAATTAGATTTCCCCTCAGACTTTTTTAAAGTGAATAACCCTAATTTTGATAATCTTTCTGGGTACTGTAGTCCACCCCAGCCCAGGCCATTCCAGTTATTACTTTAGTTGCCCTCCTCTGAACCCTCTCCAGCTCTGCTATGTCTGCCTTATTCACAGGATCCCAGAACTGTACACAGTACTCCATGTGTGGTCTGAATAGTGATCTGTAAAGTGGCAGGACTATGTTCTCATCACCGCCATCTATGCCCCTTTTGGTGCAACCCATTATCTTATTGGCCTTGGCAGCAGCTGTCTGGCACTGGTTTCTATAACTTAATTTGTTGTTCACTAAAATTCCTAGTCACTGAGAGTATTTTTTCCTGACTTGTATCTTAGGTCTCTTTACCTATGACTGTGATTGGGCTTGGATTTCTCACTCAAAGTGTCAAGACCCAGAATCATATAATGTCCAAGCCCAAGAGACCATCAGGAGCACAATTCAGAAAAAGAGCCAAGGATAGAGAGAAACAAGCTAACGTGTTTTCGTCTCTATTGTGTTCCTGGCTGAATAGAAAAAAAAGACAATGAAGGTAGGCATATATGTGCAAGTGTTGTATTTGAAAAAATGTGACTTTTATTTCACAATTGTGGTGTAATCTGCCGGCAGCATGTTATAGAGCAGGGTGAGTTGAGTAGATTGTCAATTTTCTCTGTCAATTCACTTCAAAGCCCAGCATGAACAAGAATATGAATGAATGAATTGCAAGTGCTAATAAATATTGTCCCACGAAAGTGTACATCAATCTCTGCTCAACTACTCCAGCTCTATAACATGGTATCTGCAGACCAGACATCATGTTTAACCCATTGGACATGTCACTCAACTATGAACAATGTTTTTTGTTTCCTTTCTTCCTGATAATCACAGGACATGTGGATGACGAAATAATCTCTGAGCTTGAGAGTCAAGAAGGTTTAACTATGACAGATCATGGCGCACAGCATACTGCAGATGTCGCTACAGATGCTTCACAATGCTTTACCAGCACTGCACAGGCCCAAGAACAGGATTTGAACACCCCTGCAACATCTTGCCCACACAGTAAGAGAAAAAAACAAGCAAGTTTTATCTGCTCATGTCCTGTATTTTTTAAGCATCAGTGATAATTTTTTTTATTTTAATCACAGGAAATGTGTATGGCAAAATAACCACTGAGAATGACAGTCAGGATGGTGAAACTGTGACTGAACAAGACGTACAGCAGACTGCAGATGTCGCTACAGATACCTCACGCTTTACCACTACCAGTGTCCAAGAGCCAGAATTGCATATCCCTTCAGTATCTTGCTCACATGGTGAGAGAGCCCAACATTCTTTATCTGTTCATGTCCTTTTTATAACCATCATCATGTCTGTTGACTTAGACCTTTTTGGTTCCTTTCTTTTTGTTGAAATTACAGTCAATCTGGATGCCAACATAATCTGTGAGATTGAGAATGAAGAAGGTACAACTGGAGCAGGGCATGAAGTACAGCAGACTGCAGATGTCGCTACAGAACCACCAGAATGTCATAACAGAACTACAAATATGGAAGAACAGGAGTTGAACCCCCCCTCAGTATCTTGCTCACAAGCCTTACAGGGCGAGTCTACCTTTGTCTTTGACTGTTATGACCCAGGAACATGGCCTGCCAAATTTTCGGATAGACAAAGGTGCTTTGTTACTAGAATGAGAACAACAAGTGTAGAACCTGATGTCAGCAACAGTTTCCGAGATGGCAGAAAACTGTCAATAGACTGGTTTTTTAAAAAGATGCCAAATGGGCAGAAAGTACGCAGGTCATGGTTAGAATATAGCAAGTCAAAAAATGCCTTGTACTGTATACCGTGTAGAATGTTTTCAGTACTTGCAGAACAAAAACGATCAGTTTTGGCAAAACAGGAAGGTTTCACATTGTGGAAAAAATTAAGTGAGAGAATTCCAGAACATGAAAATTCTTTGAGCCATAAAATTAGTTTTTGTTCCTGGAAAACCCTTGAGTCTTCATTAGGCAAGGGTGGCATTGACAGGGAACTTCACGACCAGATAGTGCATGAAGAAAACCACTGGAAGGAAGTTCTTCGTGTTATAGTTGATGTGATAATGCACTTGGCCAAACAGGGTAGTGCTTTGAGAGGTTCACGGGAACATTTTGATTTTGCAGATCCAAAAAGTGGAAAGTTCCGGAATATGATTGAACTTGTTTCTCACTATCACGTCCCCTTGTGTGAACATTTGCAACATCATAAGAAAGGACAAGTGAGCTATTTTTCACCTGAGATTCAAAACCAGTTCCTGGACATCATTGCTGGTAAAGTAAGGGAACATATCCTTAATGATGTCAGAGAAGCAAAGTATTTTTCTGTGATGTTTGACTGTACACCAGATATAAGCCATTTGGAACAGATGTCGGAAGTCCTAAGATACGTTAAAATTACAGAGTGTGGCCCTGAAATAGTTGAAAGCTTCATAGATTTTTTTGTAGTGACTGAGAAAACGGGCCTTGCCCTTACTGAATTAATCCTACAGAAAATAGAAAAGGATGGCTTAGATATTACAAATTGCAGAGGGCAATCGTATGATAATGGAGCCAATATGGCTGGAAAGTATAAAGGGGTTCAAGCATGGTTACTTCAAGAAAATAAGCTAGCATTCTTTGTACCCTTTGCAGCCCATTCCTTAAATCTAGTTAGAGTAAATGCTGCAAGTGTCTCACGACAGGCAGAGACTTTCTTTGGAACCCTACATTGTCTGTACTTGTTCTTTGTTGCCTCAACTTTCCGATGGGAAGTTTTACAGAAACATGTCACAGTTACCCTCAAGTCACTAAGCAAAACCAGATGGTCAGCAAAGTTGGACGCAGTAAAGCCCATTTATATGCACCTATCAGAAATAATAGACACTTTAAATGATTTAAAAACTAGTTCAGTCACAAATATGGAGACAAAAACAGAGGCTGCTTCACTGATGTATAATATCAAGAAGTTTGAATTTGTCATCATGTCTTGTTTTTGGTACAAAGTGCTAAGTCAGATTGATCGTGTCAACAAACTTCTTCAACAGGAAACTATCACAATTGATATGTCTGCAAAGCATATTCTTGGTCTCTTGAACCTGTTAGAATCTACTAGAACAAGCTATGCAACCGATGCCATAAATGAAGCGAAAACAATAGCTGAAAGGTGTGGGCTGGATCCAAACTTCAGAGATGTAAGAAAGCGAAAAGTCAATAGGATGTTCGATGAAGAATGCGAAGATGAGAGTGTGCTATTGTCACAAGAAGACAAATTTAGGATTGCACTTGTTGAAATAAGTGACAAAATTCTTTCTGAAATGAGAACGCGGTTTGAAGCCATAGATAAGCTGAATGATATTTTTGGGTTTCTTACTGGGTCTCAATTTGACTCATTATCAACACAAGAGCTCAAGGAAAAGGCCACACAACTATCTGAGGTGTATGAAAATGATCTTGATAAGGATGAAATAATCTTAGAAGTGGAGAGCTTTAAATATCATGCTCTGGATTTCAACACAAGTGTAAGAACTGCCACACCTGCAAGTCTGTTGACCTTCATTTTCAAGAATGGACTACAAGATGCTTACCCCAATATCGCCATAGCTTTGAGAATCTTCCTCACAATACCAGTAACGGTTGCTTTCAGTGAAAGAAGCTTCAGCAAGTTGAAGCTTCTGAAAACATACCTTCGAAGTGTAATGGGACAACAACGTCTAACAAGTATTAGCATTATTTCCATTGAGCATGAGATTGCTGCAAAAATTTCTTATGATTACATCATAAAAACCTTTGCAGCGATTAAAGCTCGTAAAGTAAAAATGTAACTGTTGTTTAGGTTTATTGTGTAGGCACAGGGATGGTTACTGTTTCTGTAGTATCCTTTTTTAGGGACAGATTTTTTGTTTTCCATGTAAAAGAAATGTAAGGAGTCTTCTTGGCAAACCTCTAACAGTGTTAGAAGGAAGAGAATCTGTCTTCAGTCTGCAGAAGACACCTGCAGTGTGACATAGAGAGGATTCCAGCTGTCTCTTGTCTCTACCTGTGAGTTGCCACACATAGGCATGCTCAGTCAGAGTTCAATAAGGCAATGAAGACAGACTCTCTTTAGTACCACTCACTGAGAGCTCTGCTAGAAGTGTTGAAGCCAACACACTATTTTGGCTAGTTTGTGACAGTTAGCTTTGGACTGCAGGGGGGGGGTATGAAAAAGGGGGACCTGTCACCTCTCCTGACATGCCAATTGCAGTGACCACTTGCATTCCCCATGTAGTAGTAATTCTGCAGCCTCTACTCTTGTGACTCTGTGTTATGTCAATTCTTTACTACTCCTGCTAGGAGTTAATAACTGTATTGCCTGCACTCTGCTGGAAAGGTGCCGGTGGGTGTTAGCAGTAGTAGAGGTGTCTAACTCTTCCCATGACTGCTGCTGGTGGGACACTGCTTCACTTGGTAACACCCAACTGTACACAACCTGCAGACTGCTGGCAATTCAATCATTACTTCTAGCAGGAATAATGTAGGAAAGGCATATCAGAGGGCCATAACAGCAGATGCTCCAGAATTAGTACATGGAGATTAGAATGCAAGTGATTACTAAGACAGACATGTCAAGAGAGGTGGGGGAGGGAGTGTGTGCTTTAAGAGTTGAAGTTCCTGGCTCCATTTGGGGTGGACATTTATAGCAGTTTGCTGACAAAGTTTTTTTAAACTTTAAACTGGAATAATAAAGACATCTTGTTACTTCACAAGAATTGATGCTCCTGAGTCCTGAATTATTACGTAAATATTTGCAAAAACGTGCATGAAAATATCTTGCGTCTAAAATCTGCTTTGGTCTTGGGTGGGGGCGGAGCATGGAAGGGGTGGAGCTTGGGCGGGGCTTTGATGGGCAGGGCTTTGATGGGGCGCAGAACTGGATCCTTGCCCCGGGTGCAGGAAAGCCTAGCTACGCCTATGGAGCTGAGGGCCCACTCTCTGCTGCATAGGAGACCAGTGTAGTGCTTAGACTGGGCTGACACCTATAACCACCATAAAAAGGCATATGGCTGGTCACTAAGTGATTAAAAAAGGTACAAATTTAAATTACTCCTTTTCCTCATAATAAAAGTAAACACAAATAAACAATAAAACGGCCATATGCACCACTGCAAAATGCCTAAACTATTAAAATATGTGTATGAATGTATTTATTCTGTATGGTGAGCACAGTAATGGAAAAATAAATCTAAATGGCTGAGTTGCAATTTTTTCATCTCTTTACCTCCAAATAAAGATGGAAATATAGAAAAAAAGTTCCGGGGCGTCATAATATGGTCATGCAAAGAAAAAAATTGTTATATAATTCAACTTGTGTATTTTATGATGGATAATTGTGCCATGTGGCTTTCTATAATGTCAGCAGGACAATATTTGTGACAACATCTAGACAGGTAGATTTATTTCAATTTATAGCTGAACCTGGGCCTACCCCTGTTTTCACCCCCCTCCCCCCTATATCGCACAGGGAGAGACCTCTGCCTAGCAAAGTTGCCGATAATGTCACTGACACTGATAGGCGGGCTTTAGTGCTGCCTATTAGTACCAGTTACGTCACCGGGCTCTCTGCTAGGCTGAATCCTCCACCTTGCTTTCCCTATGGAGAGCCCGGTATGTCACCGAATCTCCAAAAAAATCTTTGCCCTTAGCGATTCAGCGCAGGACAAAGGAGAGAATTGGAGACTGAAATGCTCCAATGCTCATGTCAGGGGGGCTGCCTGGGTGAAAACAGGGATATGTCTGGGTTCAGCTCTGATAAAGAGGGAGGTTACCATTGTCTAGCAGTAGGAACAGTCCATTATAAATCTTGTTCATGATTAAGGGAGAAATGCTACAGTTTAGTTAAGCCCTAGAGTTTTTATTGGATCTGGTCAAAGTATACAACATATAACTGTAGTTTTGGTCCATATCCGTGGTGATACTACATGTATATATGACATAAATCTTTAATAGGTGAAGTTCTCAGATGCGACTGTTTCATTAAAAGGGTTATCCCACAAAAAATATTCTATAGTTTTTTAAAATCAGCACCTGGATCTGAATACTTTTGCAATAACATGTAATTAAGAATTTAGCATAGCCACTGAGTTATTTAATACAATGTATCTGTATAGTGCCACCTGCTGTTTGTTCTTTTCCTTATTTCTTTGTCCAGCTCACTGAGAAGGCCGCACATGTTCAGTTTCACAACTGCCTCCTGAGCTGTGATAGGGAGGGGTGAGACAAGCCTTCTGAGCTGCAGCGGAAAAGACTCTCCCCTTGAACTGCCAGCTTGATTTAAATCTAGCAGAGCAATGAATGTGGAGATCTCCGGATCAATGTGAGGTACAGGAATGGTTCTAGCTTTGTTAGAAAGAGATTGTCATGATTTTCATTTTTTTCTTTAGTCATGGGATAACCCCTTTAAGCCATTATGCTACCTGCAATAAACATCATGCAATGGAATATGACTTAATTTTTTTTCAAAATGACTCAAAATTAATTTTAAAGCCTCTTACCTTGATAAACAAGCTTAAATCCTTGTCTATTCTCAGAGTGATCACTAAAAAAGTGAATGAAAACTTCATGTGTTGTGCTGAGCAAAGGTAAAGGAAGCTCATTGCCACTAAATTGCCCGATTTGAGAACCTGAAAGAGTGGGTCCATTTTGTATTTCAAGAATGTCATGATTCGCTTCAGTTGAAAAATTTTCAAACAGAATGTGAGCACCTATGAAAAAATGCAACAAGGAAAATGATATGCAATAAAGAAAAATGGATAAAAGAATTAAGTCTATCAAATATATGATTTTATAAATAAAGCATAACTAACTCTTTGGTGCACCCTGAGTGTATGCCATAGGCTGCTTTGTCCTAAGGCTCCATGACATCAGGATGAGTGCACAAGCAAAAAAGCTATAGCTGTGTGATCAACAATAGGAGCCTGGCTGAGACTGACAGAAACTCCTGTTCCTGACCATTTAACCCTTTAATTTTCACTGCCCCTTGCCATAATCACTGGAGTCCTGATAAAGTCCCAAGGTTTACCATTGGCATGACTTAATAGATTCCATCCCAGTGATGCACTGACAGGATGCATCACTGGCATACTAACTTCTCAAAGGATTAATTTATAACAAAAAATGTTAAATTAACACCATCTAAAGGGTTTATCTAATCTCAGCAAATGGAATTCATCATGTAGACAATGTTAATACAAGGCACTTACTAATGTATTGTAATTGTCTATATTGCCTCCTTTGCTTGCTTGATTCACCTTTCCATCACATTATACACTGCTCAAATCCAGGGGTTATGACCACTCTTAAATCCATCAGTGGTGGTTGTGCTTGCACACTATAGGAAAAAATGTCAGCCTATGCTTGCTCCCACAATCCCCACCACCAGAGAGGATCGCGCTTTTTCCTATAGTGTTAAAGTTTGGCCACCACTGATGGATTGCAGCATTGTATAATGAAAGGGAAAAATGAATTCAGACAGCAAAAGGCAATATGGACAATATATTAGTGAGTGCCTTATATTAAGTTTCTCTACTAGATAAATGCCATTTGCTGAATTGAGAAAATCTTTTTAATAGAAAAAAAATCCTAAAAAAAATGCCTTCATAATTAGATTATATTTTTTGCCATAAAAAAAATCTACAAGAATATAGTGAAAAAAGAAAAGGAAAGAAATAGATCTGTGGTACATATGTGATGAATCGTTTAATAAATATATGTACTGCAAAATGGGGTAAAAGAATAGAATACTATTGCAGTCTATGGGATTTAGGGAGGGAATCAATGTATTATGCACAGTTTTTCAGGCCATTTGACTTCCCCAAAGTCATGGCAATTGACTGGAGTCCCACGTTTTCACCACTGGAGCTCCAATTGGAAAGACAGAAGGATCCACCTTCCTCTGCCTAACACCACAGATGTCACAATCTCTATTGACCACAGCTTCTCAGGGATTAAATTACTTGGATTGGTATTGTTGCCATCCCCAGTCACTGTGGTCAGGTGTCTTAAATATTAAACAGCTGGCATATGCCATGTATGGATCAGGCTCAGCACATGAGCACGCTCCATACACTTTACACTGCCCCATGACATAACTGTACATCCTGGTGTTTGTACAGATTGATTGACAAATGGCATTTTGACTTGCAGTAAATATTAGGAACCATGGCTCATCTCAATATCTACCCTCTTCATAATCTGTAAAAAATATATATCTGCATTAATCAAGATACAAACCAAAGCCAACTGGTAACAAAATCTTCCATGAGCAGTCCAAATTACTTGGGTAGTTTCCAGGAAAACCAGGGCTTAAAATCACTCCAATGAGATGTGTTAATATTCCACCACATTTAGCTAAAAGTGAAAAAAAAAAATAATTAAAAGGTGAATTACATACTTCAAGCAACAGTTTAGTGCTATTTAATGGTTAGCTAAATGGCATCATGCACTTAACGGGAACCTGTCATCACCTTTATGCTACCCATACTAACGGCAGAATAAAGTAGAGACAGGTGAGTTGATTTCAGTGGTCTGTCATTTGTAAGTTAAAAGTAAGTGGTTGCCGAGAACCAACATCACAAACATTGCAGACTGGGCCTGGAAAAGAGTCAAATCTTCATGAGACGAGTCATGGTTATTCATGAATTCCTGCTCTCCCTGCCCACCTGCTGATGACTGACAGTCTTCTACACAGTTTTCTCTCTTTCTCTCTAGGAGAGAACTGTCAATCATCAGCAGATAGGCGGGAGAGCAGGAGATTATTAATAACCATGACTCTTCTCAGGTAGATTTGACTCTTATCAAGACCTGGGCTGCAATGATTATGATGCTGGTTCTCGGCAACCACTTACTTTTAGCTCTTGATTGACACACCACTGAAATCAGCATTTCTGTCACTAATTTATACTGCCCTCAGTGAGGTCAGCATACAGTTGATGACAGGTTCCCTTTAAAGTTGTATAATTTAGCAAGTCAGAAAAATAACTCAACAGTATCTACAGAAATATTGTATATATATCAATAAGTATGAAAATAACCAGCACAGACTTTTGGACCTCAAAAAGTTATGGTGGACTTTCAGAATAATGAAAGTGTAGTACATTTGTCAGGGCTGCTAACTTACATTATACATATTTTTCAGAACAATTGATAAAAATGTTGCACTGTATAAAAAAGCATTTATCCAAATAATTATTTTCTAAATTGAGATAGAAATAAAAAAATGATATATATAAATTTCAGTGACAATGATATTTCTACCCATGATTTTCTTATAGCATTATACAGATATAAAGCCGGCTTAGCAAAAATCAGCCTTTCCAATATGCTGAGTATTTTCAATTATTTTGTGTTTTATATTAGAACATTTTAATATAGTATCAGCTAACCATGGCTTTTGCTTGGGAATAATTAATCATCTTTGACATTAAAGGCTAAGCTGGTAGGAAGGTTTTTATCATGACTATAATACTAATTATTTTTATATGCTTTTCAATATAATCAAACTAACATCTATAGTGTCTAACACTATGTGAAAGGTTAAAACAATAATAAGCCCAGTCTGCAATGCTTGGCACTTGTGACCAGAGATGAGCGAAGCGATTCTTCGATTCGTTGATTCATATTGAATCTTGGAAATTTTCAGCTGCGAAACAAATCGGAATATTAGGTGATTCGCTTCTGCTTTGCACGCATTCGCTACGTAGTTGTCCTATAAATTATACGCTATTGCTACGTATAAGTTACTCTATACGCTGTTGCATACGAATTCAATTCATTAGCAAACGTTTACTGTTAGTTTGTTTATCGTGCGCAAAATCCCGGAAAGAAAGCAGTCACCTGACCTAGTGGGCCGGGCTTGCTCTGATTGGCTCAGGCTCGGTAAGCCAGTGACGCATCACTTGCTGTGACTGCTGAGATGAGCAGAAGCACTGTGTGTGCAGTTCTGAGACTCTGAGACGTGTTTTGTGAAAATTGGGGTGTAATTGCTCTTGGAATCCATATTACACATATCAGGGATACTGCAGGGCAAGTGAAGGGCCTGTTCAGGGATAGTAATTAATCAGGCAGGGAGAGAAAGACAGGGAGAGATAGGGAGAGACAGGGAGATACAGGGACAAAGACCATCTGCAGGGCCACAGAGTGAATTAAAAAATGTCTGGAATGGATAAGCAAAAGGGGTCCAGTTCCAGCCAGACCTCGAGCTCTAAAAAAAAGAAGAAGGTGTCACAGGGCAGCAATGCCAAAGGACCTGTAGCCGGAGCATCTAATAGCATTATTCGCAATACTCACCCTGCCGTATATGTGTGCGGATCTCATTAAGCCGCTCTTGGCACTTGAACTTCAGATCGGACCATTTCCACTGGATCTGGCCCGGGGTCCACACGTGTCAAAACGATGGCGCAAGCCTCGGATCACCTGCTGGATCACCTTCTTTTTATGCTGGTTCAGGTAGCGGTGTGTGCCATCGTAATCCTGCCGATCCATCAGCCAGATCATGTATTTCAGCTCTGCAGAGCTAAATGCTGATGATCGCCTGGATGCCATTTGTAAAACTTCGCTCTGCCTCTGAGGAGTGTACGCCGCGGCCTCTCAACTCGTGTGTGCGTGCCTGCATATTATATAATCGCTAGACAATAGTACGCTGAGGATTCGTACGCAATTTATACGCTCATGTGTACATGTTCAAAGAGGTTGCATACCTTTTTTACCTGAACGTTCGTTATTAGTGCGCGAATGTTCACTAAGAGCCATATAATTACGTATATTTTGTACGCAAATTCAACTAATCTATTCGCCGAATATACAAATCTTAGGAAAAGTTCGGCGAATGTTCAGCAAATAAAATTTTGCATGATTCGCTCATTGTACTTGTGACCTTAAGTTCTGTTTGCCCTCTCATAGTTAAGCCCTTATATTGTATTAATTCAGTAATTTGACTCATACCAGAATTACACTTGGCCTGAATATATTTTATTTATGTATTTAATATACTATAGAGATTCTTACCAATGCAAAGAGGGGAAGGATAATTCCATCGCCGCACTGTTCCAGGCATACAGGAAATATGAGAATGTCCCTGTTGATGTAAAAATATATCAGTTTAGAAACTTAGAAGGATTACATCAAAAAGCAGGATGACAAAACCTAAACTACAGTGCAGTGTCAGATCAGAGTTCACCATCTGCATTTGAGCTGTGTGCAAACCTTCACTCTACTGGCAGTAAAAATATATACTGTATTCTCATATCAAAATGCATCAGATCTGTTCTGGGAAGTTTTTTTTACTAAAGTGTTCAAAGAAAGTATCTCTTCCTTAGTGGCTTCTTTTTGTAAGTATGAACCTAAGTATGAACCCATTTGAGACAAACACTGATAACCACAGATGTATTTTTTAGTCTTCATTTTTTTACCTGGTCAAATATTGCCCAATTATAGGAGGTCTGTAGATCAATGAATTTGCAAATATTCAACATTTTCACACACATCTAGTTCAAAGATCAAGGCTTAAAGTGTGTATCAATTAGGCATCTATTCACTTGTGCATAGCATGTACAGTCAGCATGGAATTTTTTGGTGTTACACTCTATATACTGCATGTGCTACTATATAAGTCACCTCCATAGGATAATGTATTGTTCCTTAAACACAGTGGGGTAGATTTACTAAGTCTAAAGTCTGTTGATATAAAATGTGCAGAATTTTTTGAGTCTCACACCTCTTAAAATATTTGGTGCATATTGTGGCAGTCTATGCACCACAAAACCAAATTTACGCCAGCTACAAGCTAACATAGATTTCAGCTATAACTTATGCCAGTTCCTCTCATAATTATACTATCTCTATTAGTTCATTGCTGACATTTTTAAGACTTCTCTAGTCTAAAAAGTCCAAAAAGGAGTGTATTATGGTACAAATATTGCATGTAAAATAACTTGCAACATTGTATGCCATAAAACTGGTGTAAATCTTTTGAAATATCTGCCCCAATGTTTTTAAAGGAGAATGCTTTACTACATGAGATTCAACATGCCACAATATTTTGTAGCAATTTCAATCAAATTTATTAGAAAATCTGTTAGAAGTTGGAGATATAAAAAGAGGCAGTGTGGATTTTATAGACAATGGTTGTGGAACCACTGTGCAAACCAACAGATTTGGCTATGGACTATATACAGTGGGGAAAAAAGTATTTAGTCAGTCACCAATTGTGCAAGTTCTCCCACTTAAAAACATGAGAGAGGCCTGTAATTGACATCATAGGTAGACCTCAACAATGAGAGACAAAATGAGAAAACAAATCCAGAAAATCACGTTGTTTGATTTTTAAAGAGTTTATTTGCAAATAATGGTGGGAAATACATATTTGGTCAATAACAAAAGTTCATCTCAATACTTTGTTATATATCCTTTGTTGGCAATGACAGAGGTCAAAAATTTTCTGTAAGTCTTCACAAAGTTGGCACACACTATTGCTGGTATGTTGGCCCATTCCTCCATGCAGATCTCCTCTAGAGCAGTGATGTTTTGGGGCTGTCGCTGGGCAATACAGACTTTCAACTCCCTCCAAAGGTTTTTTATGGGATTCAGATCTGGAGACTGACTAGACCACTCCAGGACCTTGAAATGCTTCTTACAAAGCCACTCCTTCGTTGCCCTGGTGGTGTGTTTGGGATCATTGTCATGCTGAAAGACCCAGCCACTTTTCATCTTCAATGCCCTTGCTGATGGAAGGAGGTTTGCACTCAAAATCTCACGATACACGGCCCCAATTATTCTTTCATGTACACGGATCAGTCGTCCTGGACCATTTGAAGAGAAAAAGCCCCAAAGCATGATGTTGCCACCCCCATGCTTCACAGTAGGTATGGTGTTCTTTGGATGCAACTCCGCATTCACTCTCCTCCAAACACAACGAGTTGTGTTTCTACCAAACAGTTCTACTTTGGTTTCATCTGACCATATGACATTCTCCCAATACTCTTCTGGAACATCCAAATGCTCTCTAGCAAACTTCAGACGGGCCCGGATATGTACTGTCTTAAGCAGGGGGACACGTATGGCACTGCAGAATCTGAGTCCCTGGCTGCGTAGTGTGTTACTGATGGTAGTCTTCATTACGTTCGTTCCAGCTTTCTGCAGGTCATTCACTAGGTCCCCCCGTGTAGTTCTGGGATATTTGCTCACAGTTCTTATGATTATTTTAACCCCACAGAGTGAGATCTTGGGTGGAGCCCCTGATCGCGGGAGATTATCAGTGGTCTTGTATGTCTTCCATTTTCTAATTATTGCTCCCACATTTGATTTCTTCACACCAAGCTGCTTGCCTATTGCAGATTCAGTCTCCCCAGCCTGGTGCAGGTCTACAATTTTGTTTCTGGTGTCCTTCGACAGCTTTTTGGTCTTCACCATAGTGGAGCTTGGAATGTGACTGTTTGAGGTTGTGGACAGGTGTCTTTTATACTAATAACAAGTTCAAACAGGTGCCATTACTACAGGTAATGAGTGGAGGACAGAGGAGCCTCTTAAAGAAGAAGTTATAGGTCGGTGAGAGCCAGAAATCTTGCTTGTTTGTAGGTGACCAAATACTTATTTTCTACCATAATTTGCAAATAAATTCTTTAAAAATCAGACAATGTGATTTTCTGGATTTGTTTTCTCATTTTGTCTCTCATAGTTGAGGTCTACCTATGATGTCAATTACAGGCCTCTCTCATCTTTTTAAATGGGAAAACTTCCACATTTCATGGCTGACTAAATACTTTTTTTCCCCACTGTACAAGGTCATTATCCTGGCACCCTTAATTCCCTATACAGGGAATTGGACTGCACTGCAAGGAATCCACCAGACTGCTACCTCTTGGTGTAGTTTTCATGTGGTTGGCTGCTGACTCCAAGCTGTCAGAAACACTCAAGAGGGGCACCAAGGGAACAGGCAAACTTGTAGTCAATAACAGGCCAATGTCAAGGTGGACACAGTCTGTGTGAATCTGTGAAATGGTCCAAAGGTCAGGCTAGGCAGCACAGGGTCAGATTCCAGAAATCAGGCAGAAGTCGGTACATAGGCAGACAAAATGGTTTATAGCACTTTGCAGGATATAGCAAGCTAGTAAGACCAATTGTTCTGGAACCTCTAGAGAGTTGCTTTAAATACCCACAGAAGTCCAGCTGTTGGCTGATGTATATTGTGCTGGCCCTTTAAGGGCTAATGAGTGCAAATGTGCCTTATGGAACCAGAAAGAGGCCTAGCAGCTAGGCTGCAGTTTGTAGCATGCAATATAGTAGTCTGGTGGGTGATCCCACTGCTGGAGGGCAGAAAAGGGCCAGCAGGGCCTAGCCTCTAAACAAAAGTGAGTAATGAGATGTCTCTGCCCAACCCGGAAAGCAGGATTGCTGCATACATGGAGTGCTGCCATGACAGTGGGCCCATACATTTCTATGAAAGTTGTATTGCATCATCAAAGAGAAAAAATGAGCTATATTGATATAAATACCAATGTCAACCTACCTGCAATGTGTACCCAGGCTCACATTGAAAAGATACCACATCATTTACCATGTATCTGTCCCCATTTTTTATGCCATTAGTTGGAAGCAATGGTTCTGGGCAAGCAGTAAGTCCAACAGCTAATGAAATGAATAATAAAAAGAACATTTATCACTATAGACATAACCTAAAGAATAATGACCAGTATTTTGTTTACATTTTTTCAATGCAGAGTTTGAATTGCCCTAATTAAATGAATGCTTTCCATCACATTCTAGCATGCAGTTCCTTTTTAAAAATGAAAGATTGGGATCAGTTGCGAAGGGGATCCAATAGCCACATTTCCAGATTTCCAGCCACCATAGGCTCTATATGGTTGTAACATGGCTCTTTTTAAAACTGTTATATATTTCAAGAAAGAAACACTGTTGTGTCTGAGAATATGCCAAATTTGGAAATGTGTTATATAAAGAATTTCAGCTATCAGGCAATGACTTCAGGAGAAGTTTATACAGAAAAGGAAGAAGTCACTGTTCATTATAAGATGATTTCTATTGATACACGTTATCTCATTGTATGCGCATTCAACTCCATTCATTGATCTCATGGGCACAACCCATAAATGACCTTATCATGAGTATGGTGTTCATTGATATAATTATTTCTCGAATTTGTAAATGTTAGCCTCGTATATCATTTTTTAAATTAATTGCTATGATATGCCTATTATGCTGTTAGAAAGAAAAAACAAAAAAAACTAACCTTCACATAAAGTGTACAATAAATATAAGCAACAATTTGGCAGATTATAAAAAGGTTTACGTTATAGAGGCTTAAGATTTGCATTCTACCTGAAATTCAATTTTACTCTATATACTACACACAATGCTATAAGCAGACTTTCATTGTTGTATAGTACTATATTTAGACACAAAAGTTATAATAAATCTGATTGAAAATCTGCTCTCACATAACAAATTGTTGTTCTATGTTATGTTTTTTCATTTGTATCCTAAACCTTGAAGGAGCAGTGTTCATTCTGTCTGCTGTTCTGATGGATTGCCTACTAGAATAAAAGTAGAATAAAGTCCATCACTTAAAAGTGTTCCTATTCTGTTCTATTCACATTACTATCTTAGCTTCTTTTGTTAACAGTGCCATAAAAGGTACGATAGATCTGTTTTTAGTTGGAATACATTGAATTCTGATGGATATTATTGACATAAACGGATTGTTTTCTCTATGCCTTCAGTGTTTCTGATGGCAATAAAGATACTGCAGACTACTGTTACTGCCACCAAAAACAATAGAATTGCAATACATTGGAATATAGTGCTGATGTGAACAGAGCCAAAACCAGATTAAAGATGGTGTTGGACCTCCTCACAAATATGGAACCCAGGCTCCACCTGGCGTGTCTTATTGCTAAATTCTATGTCAGTTTTGAAGCCTACAGAGACAGTAATTCCCATAGTCTTCAAAAGTAATGTTGAGTGAATTGACGTTAACAATGTGTCATGTCCATTATGATTTAAAAAAATGCACTGAACCTCACATTTGCTGATGTGTGATGTCACCATGTCATCACGCAAGCCGGGCAGGGTGACGTCATCAGTGATAACGATGACCACTGATGATGATCTTCAGTGATGACATCACCATACCTGGCTAGCGTGATGGCATGGTGATTAACCCCTGAAAGGCCTCAATGTGACTGTCAAATGCCTTGATCAGTGTTGAACATGCCATCTGAGGAGCTCAATGAAGGGGGGTAGTATAGTCACCGTTCCCTGTCATTGCGCCAGATACATATAATGAAATGTGATTTGTGACAAAGTAATTAATAACAAATTGAATTTCTTTATTAACTTCAGAGAAGCAGAAACAATTTTTTGATAACTTCACTCATCTCTATTCAAAAGAGAAGTAACAAGCAATTATGATGGTTTCCCGCATGTTAGCAGTGTAAACACTACATATACAGTACAAACCAAAAGTTTGGACACACCTTCTCATTCAAAGAGTTTTCTGTATTTTCATGACTATGAACATTGTAGATTCATACTGAAGGCATCAAAACTATGAATTAACACATGTGGAATTATATACTTAACAAAAAAAAGTGTGAAACAACTGAAAATATGTCTTATATTCTAGGTTCTTCAAAGTAGCCACCTTTTGCTTTTATTACTGCTTTGCACACTCTTGGCATTCTCTTGATGAGCTTCAAGAGGCAGTCACCTGAAATGGTTTTCACTTTACAGGTGTGCCCTGTCAGGTTTAATAAGTGGGATTTCTTGCCTTAAAAATTGGGTTGGGACCATGAGTTGTGTTGGGCAGAAGTCAGGTGAATACACAGCTGATAGTCCTACTGAATAGACTGTTAGAATTTGTATTATGGCAAGAAAAAAGCAGCTAAGTAAAGAAAAACGAGTGGCCATCATTACTTTAAGAAATGAAGGTCAGTCAGTCCGAAAAATTGGGAAAACTTTGAAAGTGTCCCCAAGTGCAGTCGCAAAAACCATCAAGTGCTACAAAGAAACTGGCTCACATGAGGGCCGCCCCAGGAAAGGAAGACCAAGGGTCACCTCTGCTGCGGAGGATAAGTTCATCCGAGTCACCAGCCTCAGAAATCGCAGGTTAACAGCAGCTCAGATTAGAGACCAGGTCAATGCCACACAGAGTTCTAGCAGCAGACACATCTCTACAATAACGGTTAAGAGGAGACTGTGTGCAGCAGGCCTTCATGGTAAAATAGCTGCTAGGAAACCACTGCTAAGGACAGACAACAAGCAGAAGAGACTTGTTTGGGCTAAAGAACACAAGGAATGGACATTAGACCAGTGGAAATCTGTGCTTTGGTCTGATGAGTCCAAATTTGAGATCTTTGGTTCCAACCACTGTGTCTTTGTGCGACGCAGAAAAGGTGAACGGCTGGACTCTACATGCCTGGTTCCCACCATGAAGCATGGAGAAGGAGGTGTGATGGTGTGGGTGTGCTTTGCTGGTGACACTTTTGGGGATTTATTCAAAATTGAAGGCATACTGAACCAGCATGGCTACCACAGCATCTTGCAGCGGCATGCTATTCCATCCTGTTTGCTTTTAGTTGGACGATCATTTATTTATCAACAGGACAATGACCCCAAACACACCTCCAGGCTGTGTAAGGGCTATTTGACCAAGAAGGAGAGTGATGGGGTGCTACGCCAGATGACCTGGCCTCCACAGTCACCAGACCTGAACCCAATCGAGATGGTTTGGGGTGAGCTGGACCGCAGAGTGAAGGCAAAAGGGCCAACAAGTGCTAAGCATCTCTGGGAACTACTTCAAGACTGTTGGAATACCATTTTAGGTGACTACCTCTTGAAGCTCATCAAGAGAATGCCAAGAGTGTGCAAAGCAGTAATCAAAGCAAAAGTTGGCTACTTTGAAGAACCTAGAATATAAGACATATTTTCAGTTGTTTCACACTTTTTTGTTAAGTATATAATTCCACATGTGTTAATTCATAGTTTTGATGCCTTCAGTGTGAATCTACAATTTTCATAGTCATGAAAATACAGAAAACTCTTTGAATGAGAAGGTGTGTCCAAACTTTTGATCTGTACTGTATACTAC
The DNA here is from genome assembly GCA_900303285.1 of Rhinella marina. Classification (NCBI taxonomy): domain Eukaryota; kingdom Metazoa; phylum Chordata; class Amphibia; order Anura; family Bufonidae; genus Rhinella; species Rhinella marina. Next base: position 62,817 of record ONZH01028371.1, on the reverse strand, counting down.
TAAAAATTATAAAAATGTTAGGATTGTTACTAGAAAATATTGGAAGCCAAAGCAAATTTCTAAAAGGCTCCCTTCCCCCCTCAGTATAGATTCTTAGGATAGATAGATAGATAGATAGATAGATAGATAGATAGATAGATTTTAGATAGATAGATAGATAGATAGAAAGAAATATATGCAATAACAGATTTAATATATGCTTGTACAGAGATGTAATCTGAAAGTTGCATTGTTACGCAGGTATGATTAGCTTAGCAATGCATGTGAATTTTTATCATTTGAAAAGTGTAAGAGAAACATGAAATCAATAAGCACAACAACAAGCCTTGACAAAGTAGATATGGATTTTGCTAATGGCACAAAAATGAACTCCATAAACTTGATGTTCTATTATCTTAATGAGGAGAATGCCTAAAAATGGAAATAAAGCTAAAACAAACACTGTTTCAATTGGCATATAAATGTACTGTATAATTTCAGACAGAAATTCAATATGTGACATAAATCAAAGGGTTTGTTCAGCTTGTAAAATAAGCCTATAAACTAATTAGTTTCTAACACACTTAAATGAGAAACAGTATATAAAACCATTTAGTTTTCACTGTAACTTAAAGAGGTCCTGTCAAATCTCCAAACATGTCTCTTTTGGCAACTACTTGCATCTTCCTTGTAATAACAATTCTGGAGCATCTATTCTTGTGACTGTATGATATGTCGTTCCTTCATTATTCCTGCTAGAAGTTATGAACAAATTGATAGTTTTCAATGAAGGTGTTACCAGTGGGGAGGGGGAGGGTGTCTCTGAACAGTCTGATACTGATCTGAAAGTAAAAGCAGTGTGAAATTAACAGTAGAAAAAATTCAACCATACTTAACGCCTCTATTTGCTTGCGATGGGCCAGCTGCCACCATCATGCTTGAAAAGTCGCGAAACCTCACGCTACTCGAGATGACGTTGTCACGCCGCGTGGTGTGGTGACGTCACACATCACCACGCAAGTGATTTTAGCAGAGATCTTTAAATAATATGTCGATGGCTGGTCCATCGCAAGCAAATGGAGGAGGTGAGTATGATTTTTGTTTTGTTTTTTACACTATTTCAGGTTAAATCGATTCACTACCACGAAGCATGTGGAAATTTGGCTTCGCGGTGAATTAACTTTCCCCTGAAATTCTGATCAAATTTCACTTTGATTCGATTCCCTCAATTCTATAAACAATCATTAAAGGGAATGTGTCACCAGGATCTTGGACTATTACCTAAAGTAATGCATGAGTAGTACTGCAGATAGAGTCCAGATCATTTTTTATTATTTTACTACTGCCTCTCCCCATTACCCTGTGGTCAGGGTTAGAGATGAGCAAGCACTAAAATGCTTGGGTGCTCGTTATTCGAGTCGAACTTTTGCCGATGCTCGGGTGCTCGTTTCGAATAACGAACACCATTGAAGTCAATGGGAGACTCCAGCATTTTTGCAGGGGACCAAGGCTCTGCCTAGGAAAGGCTGGGTGAAAACCTGGAAACCTCAGAAAATGATGGAAACACCACGGAAATGGACAGGAAACAGCAGGGGCAGCATGCATGGATGCCGCTGAGGCTGCCTAATCCCACCATTACCCCAAATTCTCCTAGTAGGGCATGTGTGGTATCGATTCTTCTCAGTTTAAAATCGTATACGTTCCCTTATCTTGGGACCATATATTTCATGGATTTTTCGACCAAGGAAAAGGAAAAAGAGCATGCTCTGGCCAGGAGAGTGTCTTTCCTACTGCAGCTAAGGGGACGTGTCCATGCTCTGCCTATCACAGGTCAGGAGGCAATTAAAAGAAGAACCAAAAAAAACATCAGTACAATATCTAATACGTCCCCTATCCGGGTAAATTGTTTGGAGAGAGGGCCTGTAGGTGGGGGGCAGGCTGGGGGGAAGGAGGTTGAGCTGGAAAAGCCTGAGGAGTGCCCCCTGGGCTAGCGTGTGTGGTGGTGACAACAGCTGGATGGATTTGGAAAAACTGTAGCATCAACCGGTACGGTATGTATTCTTCTCAGTTTAATACCGTATACGTCCCCTATCTTGGGACCATATATTTCATGGATTTTTCGACCACGGAAAAGGAAAAAGAGCTTGCTCTGGCCAGGGGAGTGTCTTTCCTACTGCAGCTAAGGGGACGTGTCCATGCTCTGCCTATCACAGGTCAGGAGGCAATTAAAAGAAGAACCAAAAAAAACATCAGTACAATATCTAATACGTCCCCTATCTGGATAAATTGTTTGGAGAGAGGGCCTGTAGGTGGGGGGCAGGCTGGGGGGAAGTAGGTTGAGCTGGAAGAGCCAGAGGAGTGCCCCCTGGGCTAGCGTGTGTGGTGGTGACAACACCCGGATGGATTTGGAAAAACTGTAGCATCAACCAGTACGGTATGTATTCTTCTGAGTTTAATACCGTATACGGCACCTATCTGGAAAAATAGTTTGGAGAGAGAGAAAGAGAGGAAAAAGACGTGCAGTATGGAGCAATTACACGGAAACTATTAGGTTAGGCAGACGTGGTCTGCTTAATTGCAACCCAGACAAATGAGATAAAGAGAGGAAAATGACGTATTTTTAAAAGTGACGTTCAGTATAGATCAGGGGTGCACAACGTTTTTTTGGTGGGGGCCACAATGTCCAACTGAACCAACTTCAAGGGCCGAAAATAAAATTTAAAGGGGTATTACCAACTGAAATACTGTATTTATGGCAGATTGAACACACAGTGTATACCATTAATGTCTAGTTACAGTTCCAGGAGTCCCATCTAATGGGAGAAATACATGAAAAATGCATGTGAGCAGCCACAAAACATGGACATACATGTCTGTTACCAGATGGATGGGGCCACACAGAATGGTATGAAGGGTCGCATGTGGCCCCCGGGGCCGCAGGTTGTGCACCCCTGGTATAGATCAAGTGTGGTATGTGTTCTATGTATACTACTCAGTTTAATACCGTATATGGCAGCTATCCGGAAAAATAGTTTGGAGAGAGAGAAAGATAGGAAAAATACGTAAATTATTTGGAGAGAGGGCCTGTAGGTGGGGGGGCAGGCTGGGGAGAAGGAGGTTGAGCTGGAAGAGCCAGAGGAGTGCCCCCTGGGCTAGCGTGTGTGGTGGTGACAACAACCGGATGTAGTTAGAATGACGACGCAGGACCCCAACTTAAAAATTTAGCATCAACCGGTACAGTCGTAAATTATGAGATTGATCAAGTGTGGTATGTCTTCTATGTATACTACTCAGTTTAATACCGTATATGGCAGCTATCCGGAAAAATAGTTTGGAGAGAGAGAAAGATAGGAAAAAGCCGTAAATTGTTTGGAGAGAGGGCCTGTAGGTGGGGGGGGCAGGCTGGGGGGAAGGAGGTTGAGCTGAAATAGCCAGAGGAGTGCCCCCTGGGCTAGCGTGTGTGGTGGTGACAACAGCCGGATGTAGTTAGAATGACGACGCAGGACCCCAACTTAAAAATTTAGCATCAACCGGTACAATTGTCAATTATGAGCTCGATCAAGTGTGGCATGACTTTTAAATGGATATTGCATGTGGTCACATACTCCCTGGAACCCCATAGTCACGCCTTCCCTGATGTGCTAGCCCAGAACATTCTCTGCCCCAATTCGCAAGACCTTTTGCAGTCTCCGTGTGCTGACAGTGGGGATTTACCAGTGTTGTCTGAGGAGGTGGTGGACAATGGCGAGACACAGGTGTCGGGGGGTGAGGTAGTTGTATGGGAAGCAAGTTACAGTGGGGACTCCTTGGGGGGACTTTCTCATGATGGGACAGATTCAACTTGGGTGGATCAGGCACAGGAACAGATCAATTTTTTTTTTTTTGTGTTATTTAACTTTTATTTAGCACAAATAACCACAGAGATATTTATTCGTTATCTTCGCTGCGCAGTCTGGCGTTGGGGTTCGTCACTTTGATGGCGAGCTGTGCCGCTCTCTCCACAATGGTCTTTAGGTTCTTAGATGGAAACGTTGTGGGCGATTTCTGCACAGAAGGACTTGTTGCTCATCAACAGAACCTCGAGCTCCTTGACATTGTGGACCAGGAATTTGCGGAACCCTGTGGGCAGCATGTGTTTGGTCTTCTTGTTGCTACCGTATCCAATGTTGGGCAATATAGATACGCAGGTAATATGGTTTTTCACACCTATCCCAAAAATAAAATTTACGCAGTTTGCGCAAATAAAACTGGAAACTGGAACTGGAGAGAGGGCCTGTAGGTGGCCCTCCGGAAAAATGGTTTGGAGAGAGGGCCTGTAGGTGGACCTCCGGAAAAATTGTTTGAAGAGAGGGCCTGTAGGTGGACCTCCGGAAAAATTGTTTGGAGAGAGGGTCTGTAGGTGGACCTCCGTAAAAATTTTTGAAGAGAGGGCCTGTAGGTGGACCTCCGGAAAAATTGTTTGGAGAGAGGGCCTGTAGGTGGACCTCCGGAAAAATTGTTTGGACAGAGAGCCTGTAGGTGGACCTCCGGAAAAATTGTTTGAAGAGAGGGCCTGTAGGTGGACCTCCGGAAAAATTGTTTAGAGAGAGGGCCTGTAGGTGGACCTCTGGAAAAATTGTTTGGAGAGGGGGCCTGTAGGTGGACCTCTGGAAAAATTGTTTGGAGAGAGGGCCTATAGGTGGACCTCCGGAAAAATTGTTTGGACAGAGGACCTGTAGGTGGACCTCCGGAAAAATTGTTTGGACAGAGGGACTGTAGGTGGACCTCCGGAAAAATTGTTTGAAGAGAGGGCCTGTAGGTGGACCTCCGGAAAAATTGTTTGAAGAGAGGGCCTGTAGGGGGCCCTCCTGAAAAATTGTGGTAAAAGAGTGCCAGTTGGACCTCTGAAAAATGGGTTTTTTTTGGTCAGCGTTAGGCAAAGACGATATGGAGGAGGAGGCGGAGTAGGAGGAGTAGAGAAGAGGAATCGGATACATAAGTAATGTTAATCTTTAGCTGCTTTCCCCCGGAGGAGATTTGAATTCCGGTAAAATCCAGGCTTTGTTCATTTTAATAAGCGTCAGCCTGTCAGCGCTGTCAGTTGACAGGCGTGTACGCTTATCGGTGATGACGCCACCAGCTGCACTGAATACCCGCTCTGACAGCACGCTAGTGGCAGGGCAGGCCAGCACCTCCAAGGCATACAGCGCCAGTTCAGGCCACGTGTCCAGCTTTGAAACCCAGTAGTTGTATGGAGCAGAGTGATCGCTATGGACGTTGGTATGGTCAGCTAGGTACTCCCTCACCATCTTTCTGTACAGCTCCCCCCTACTCTGCCTAGACTGGGGACAGGTGACAGTGTCTTGCTGGGGTGACATAAAACTGGCAAAGGCCTTGGAGAGCGTTCCCCTGCCAGTGCTGGACAAGCTGCCTGCTCGCCTCCTCTCCCCCGCTACTTGGCCCACAGAACCATGCCCTCTGCCGCTAGCGGCGTCAGATGGGAAGAATTGTTTCAGCTTGTGCACCAGGGCCTGTTGATATCTATTCACTCTCATACTCCTTTCCTCTGCAGGGATGAGAGTGGAAAGGTTCTGCTTGTACCGTGGGTCCAGGAGAGTGAACACCCAGTAATCGGTGTTTGAAAAAATTCTTCTAACGCGAGGGTCACGGGATAGGCAGCCTAACATGAAGTCTGCCATGTGCGCCAGAGTCCCAACACGCAAGAATTCCCTCTCCTCACTGGCCTGACTCTCCATTTCCTCCTCCTCCTCCAAGTCCTCCTCTTCAGCCCATACACGCTCAAGAGTTAAGGACTGAGCACTGGTACCCTCTACTGTCTCGCCGACATTCTCCTCCTCTTCCTCCTCATCCCCCTCCTCCGATACGCGCTGAGAAACAGACCGGAGGGTGCTCTGGCTATCAAGCGACGTATCTTCCTCCACCGTCTCTTGTGACAAGCGCAAAGCATCCGACTTGATGCTGAGCAGTGAGTTTTTCAACAGGCAAAGCAGCGGGATGGTGAGGCTGATAATGGCGGCATCGCCGCTGACCATCTGTGTTGACTCCTCAAAGTTGCTCAACACCTGGCAGATATCAGACATCCACGTCCACTCCTCATTGTAGACTTGAGGAATCTGAGTGACCTGACTACCAGTTCTGGTGGAAGTTGACATCTGGCAGTCTACAATCGCTCTGCGCTGCTGGTAAACTCTGGATAACATGTTTAATGTCAAATTCCATCTCGTGGGCACGTCGCACAACAGTCGGTGAGCGGGCAGTTGTAGGCGGCGCTGCGCTGCCCTGAGAGTGACAGCATCTGTGGTCGACTTGCGGAAATGCGCACAGATGCGGCGCACCTTGGTGAGCAAATCAGACAGATTGGGGTATGTCTTGAGGAACCGCTGAACTATAAGATTGAACACGTGGGCCAGGCATGGCACATTTGTCAGTCTGCCGAGTTGCAGAGCCACCACCAGGTTACGCCCGTTGTCACACACAACCATGCCTGGCTTGAGGTTCAGCGGTGCCAGCCACACATCGGTCTGCGCAGTGATGCCCTGTAACAGCTCTTGGGCGGTGTGCCTTTTGTCACCTAAGCTCAGCAGTTTGAGCAACGCCTGCTGGCGCTTACCTACGGCACTGCTGCTGCGCCTAGAGCTACTGACTGAAGGCGCCGTGCCCACGTATGGTAATTCGGAGGAGGAGGAGGCATAATACGTCTGAGAGATCGTGACCGAGGTAGTTCCCGCAATCCTCGGTGTGGGCAGTACATGAGCGGCCCCAAGGTCATTCTCGGTCCCAGCCTCCACCAAGTTAACCCAATGTGCCGTCAGTGAGATATAGTGTCCCTGCCCGGCAGCACTTGTCCACGTGTCCATGGTTAGGTGGACCTTCTCAGAAAAAGCGTTGGTCAGGGCACGGATGATGTTCTGTGACACGTGCTGGTGTAGGGCTGGGACGGCACATCGGGAAAAATAGTGGCGGCTGGGGACCGAATACCGAGGGGCAGCCACCGCCATGAGATTGCGAAAGGCCTCGGTCTCTACCAGCCTATAGGGCAGCATCTCCAGGCTAAGCAATTTGGAGATGTGGACGTTGAGGGCTTGGGCATGTGGGTGGGTGGAACTGTATTTCCTCTTGCGCTCAAGCGTCTGCTGTAATGACAGCGGAACGCTGCGCTGGGACACGTTGGTGGACACTGTGGAGGATTGTGGAGGCGAAGGTGTGGTTTTCCGGTGGGAGGCGCTCATGCCGAGGTCCTGGGCAGGGGGTTGACTAACAGAGGCAGTGAGTGACGCAGGGGGTTGACTAGCAGAGGCAGCGAGTGACACAGGGGAAGGAGCAGTAGTGTGACCCGCAGGAGGTGGTGAACAACCTTGGTTCCATTGAGTGGGGTGTTTAGCACTCATATGCTTGCGCATGCTGGTGGTGGTTAGGCTAGTAGTGGTGGCACCCCTGCTGATCCTGGTGTGGCACAGGTTGCACACCACAGTCTGTTGGTCATCCTCACTTTCTTTAAAGAACCTCCAGACTTGCGAACATCTAGGCCTCGCCACGGGAGCTTCACTACATGAAACAGTTGCTGCTGATGCACCAGCTCTGGCCCTGCTTCTCCCTCTGGCCACACCACGGCCTCTTACAACCTGTTCTGGTGCAGCACTCGCCTCCGCCTCAGAAGCACTGTCTTCACTCGGCATATCAACCCAGCTTGGGTCAGTCACCTCGTCATCCTCCGATTCCTCAGTCTGCTTCCCCCTCGGACTTCCTGCCCTGACAACAACTTCACCACTGTCTGACAACCGTGTCTCCTCATCGTCCGACACCTCTTTACAAACTTCTTCCACTAACTCAACATTGTCATCATCATCATCATCATCATCACCCACAGACTGCGACAGTTGGAAAACTTGGGCATCGGGAACGAGGTCAGCAGCAACCTGAGAAGTGGTTTGTGACTCTGGGAATGGTCCAGAAAACAGTTCCTCAGAGTATGCCGGATCGCATTCCAAATTTTCCTGGGAGGGGGCAGACTGGGGGGAAGGAGGTTGAGGTGGAGGAGCCAGAGGAGTGCTCCCTTGGGTAACGTGGGTGGACTGCGTGGAAGACTGACTGGTGGACAAATTACTTGAAGCATTGTCCGCAATCCACGACATCAGCTGTTCGCACTGTTGTGGTTTCAACAGTCCTCTACCACGTGTCCCTGTAAGTTGAGACATGAAGCTAGGGAGTGTAGCTTTGCGGCGTTCCCCTGCTCTCTCATCAGCAGGTACTGTCTCACCCTGCCCAGGACCACGGCCTCTGCCCCCTGCAGTAATTGAATGCCCACGCCCACGCCCTCGAACCTTAGCCCTGGGGTTCAACATTTTCTGTATATAAGTGTATTATATTAAAAAAAATGGGTACTGAAACCCACAAACTTGTTCAGCCTGGTTTAATTAAGTGACGTAAAGAAAGTGTCACCTGGACAGAAAATACGGATTGTAGTGAGTGTACTGAACTGTGACACACAGAATGGTTTCACGCAGCTGTGTGAAATGGATTTGTGTCACTGAGCTAAAACAACAAAAAAACTTTTTTTATATATTTTTTTTATATTTTTTTGTAGTTTTGTTTTTTTTGGAACGTGACGTGCAGAAACTATCGTAGAGCTGACTGACACCCTACTGACGGTGGCTATTTAGACTGCGACCCAGACAAATGTCGCACAGAGATTTTTGGGATCAAGCTATATACGTGTCAGACAGCAAAAGACTTGGTTGTATTAAGTGACGTACAGAAAGTGTCACCTGGACAGAAAATACGGATTGGAGTGAGTGTGCTGAACTGTGACACACAGAATGGTTTCACGCAGCTGTGTGAAATGGATTTGTGTCACTGAGCTAAAACAACAAAAAAACTATTTTTTTATATTTGTTTTTTAATATATTTTTTTTAGTTTTGTTTTTTTTGGAACGTGACATGCAGAAACTATCGTAGACCTAACTCACACCCTGTTAATGGTGGCTATTTAGACTGCGACCCAGACAAATGTCGCACAGAGATTTTTGGGATTAAGCTATATATGTTGCAGCAAATGACTTGGTTGTATTCAGTGACGTACAGAAAGTGTCACCTGGACAGAAAATATGGATTGTGGTGACTGTAAAGCTGAACTGTGACACACAGAATGGTTCCACGCAGCTGTGTGAAATGGATTTGTGTCACTGAGCTAAAACAACAAAAAAACTATTTTTTTTATATATTTTTTATATATATATTTTTTTTAGTTTTGTTTTTTTTGGAACGTGACGTGCAGAAACTATCGTAGACCTAACTCACACCATGTTAATGGTGGCTATTTTGACTGCGACCCAGACAAATGTCGCACAGAGATTTTTTTGATCAAGCTATATACGTGACAGGCAGCAAAAGACTTGGTTGTATTAAGTGACATACAGAAAGCGTCACCAGGACAGAAAATACGGATTAGAGTGAGTGTGCTGAACTGTGACACACAGAATGGTTCCACGCAGCTGTGTGAAATGGATTTGTATCACTGAGCTAAAACAACAAAAAAACTATTTTTTTATATATTTTTTTATATATTTTTTTTAGTTTTGTTTTTTTTGGAACGTGACGTGCAGAAACTATCATAGAGCTAACTCAAACCCTGTTAATGCTGGCTATTTTGACTGCGACCCAGACAAATGTCGCACAGAGATTTTTGGGATCAAGCTATATACTTGACAGGCAGCAAAAGACTTGGTTGTATTAAGTGACATACAGAAAGTATCACCTGGACAGAAAATACGGATTGGAGTGAGTGTGCTGAACTGTGACACACAGAATGGTTCCACGCAGCTGTGTGAAATGGATTTGTGTCACTGAGCTAAAACAACAAAAAAATATTTTTTTTTTTATTTTTTATTTTTTTGTTTTTTGTTTTTTTTGGAACGTGACGTGCAGAAACTATCGTAGAGCTAACTGACACCCTACTGACGGTGGCTATTTAGACTGCGACCCAGACAAATGTCGCACAGAGATTTTTGGGATCAAGCTATACACGTGACAGGCAGCAAAAGACTTGGTTGTATTAAGTGACGTACAGAAAGTGTCACCTGGACATAAAATAGTGAGTGTACTGAACTGTGACACACAGAATGGTTCCACACTGCTGTGTGCAATGGATTTGTATCACTGAGATATAACATTAAAAAAAAGGGGGTTATATATGGCGATAGCTGCACTACTAGTGCCAGCCAGCCAGCCAAGCCAGGAGACAAAAAAAAAATTCTTGTAGCCCTTAGAAGGGCTGTTGGGTTCTTTGTGGGTGATTCCTGCCTAACAGAGAACTAAATGCAGACCCTAACACTCTCCCTGAAACGCAGCAGCTCTATCCCTAACGACATCCAGACGGCATCTGAGCCAAGCACCGCGGCCAGTCAGTAGTATATTCCAGGGTCACCTGATCAGGCCAGCCAACCCCTGCTATCGAAATGTAAGGACCCCACGTGATGCTGGGTGTACCGCAGAGTCTCCTGGCTTGTGATTGGCTGAGTTTATAGGCGCCAAAAAAGCACGATGCGGAAGTTGCCATTTCCTCGAGCATGGTGAGATACTCGTCCGAGCAGCGAGCACTTACGAGTACCCTAATACTCGAACGAGCACCAAGCTCGGACGAGTATGCTCGCTCATCTCTAGTCACGGTTTAAAAACATTGTGGAGACTGCTGTGAATGCACACCCAAATCCAATCTTTTATTATTTTAGCGCAGCAGCTTTAGGCGCATACATTGTTAGAACAGAGGGGAAAAAAGAGACCTCAACTCCTTATGGGGACAGATTCCCTTTAGAGAGTATTTGTCATCAGGATCAAGCCTATTAAACCCGACATACTGCCTGGTTGGTTTAATCATAGTAAGTTTAACAGTACCACTCTATTGCATTATGTTCTAATACAGCGAAATTGATAGATTTATTTTATGCTTATAGGGTGCTCGTAGGACTGAGAGGAGGGCGTGGCCCCTTGGAGCACCATATCACCTCCTCCATTCCCACACTGCCACTCTCTCTCCCCAGTGATTTGCAGAGTCTGGCATCCTCACTGTTCCAAAGCCTGTCCATGAAATATTGTGTATGTGCTTACAAAAATACAATTGGCGCATGCACAGTTTATCACAGACTGGGGCCAGCAGAATGAGATCAACTGCACATGTCCTGATTGCACTCTCACTAGTACATGCATAAGGTTTCAGGGCCTGGCATTGGAACAGGGAGAGTGCCTGGCCCTGTCAATTGATGGTGAGAGGTAGTGGCCATGCTCCAAGCACCTCATTAAGATACTACTAAATTAATTTAATTTATATGCAATGTTATATCTGATCTGTTTGCACTGAAATGGGTCATTGAACAAACTATGATCAACCCTACTAGACAGATTGCCTAGTTTAACACTAGAACAGCTGAAAATCTGACATTCCAAGAACAGCAGGAAGGGGTCATTTTGACCCTCATTAGAAATACACTAAAAACTTACAAATTGGAATTACATTTTAATAACCTTTTTATTTCACATTATCTTTCTATTAACTGAATCGACTAAAGACATTTTTTACACACAATTTGCACTTTTCTTGTACATTTCCCACAGACAGCTTTGTGGCACTTCTCGCAGAAATCACTTGTCTTATTGCCTTTGCAGAGACCAATTTGGCACTTCTTCTGTTTATTAGATGGCCCTGCTACTGCAGCTTCTTCTACTTGACACTGCCCTTCCTCTTGCTCTTTGCTTCTCTTCAGTTCATTAGCCAGTTGAAGAATGAACTTCTTTCTTTTCATCTTTTTGTTCCATACCTGATTATAGATGACCCAGGCATTTATTGCCACCAAATCCAAGATGTTATAAAAGACATGCATCAGCCATCTCCTGCATGCAGACTTGGTGGTGTATTTTCATGTCATTTGGTCAACCACGTCCACTCCATACTTTGTGGAGTTATAGAAGGTTACAGTTTCTGGTTTCTTCTTTCCTTCTTTGCTCACTGCTACATCAGAATGCAGTGTACTGAGAAGAATGACATTCTTCTTTTTCTTCCATTGGTACACAGTCAAGGTGCATTCTGCATTTCCACTTGGTTGGAGGATGGTGGTAGAGTACATTTCAGCATTGCCCTTCTTCAACTCAACAGGAATTTCATGGCGAATCTTGTTTATTGTCCCCACTAATGATGTTTTATTCTCTTGGAGCTTCTTGGCAAGTTGAAGAGACGTGAAGAAGTTGTCTGTCGTCACGTTCCTTCCTTGGTTTAGAAATGGTTCCATGAGGCGGAGAACAACGTACTCTCCCAGTGGCTGATTGTTTGGGTGGGCATCGTCTTTCCCAAGGTATGGGAAGGCATTGCAGACATACTTTGTTTCTACATCTGCAGCCATCCAGAATTTGAGTCCATATTTGTCTGGCTTGTTTGCCATAAATTGAGTAAATTTGCATCTTGTTTTGCTTGGAAGTAATTGTTCATCAATAGTTATGTTTTCACCTGGGCGGTAACAACGAAGGCAGTTTTCCACAAACGTTTCCCAAATTTCAGAGACAAGTGCGAACTTGTCAGTTGACAGGTGTGATGTACGGGTTGATTTCTCATCAAAACAGAGGAATCTTAGAAGCTCCCGAAAGCTGTCCCTCGGCATCATGTCCTTGATGAATTTTGGTCCCCAAGAATGTGACCAAAGATCATCCAGAGAGATGGGCGTACATGATGCCGATCATTGTCTCCAACTCCTCGAGTGACGCAGTCCATTTGTTGTTACTTAGTTCTTACTGAGTATTTGACTCTGTGTGTCTTTTCATGAGACGAAGCATAGATTCATCAAAAAGCAGACGGAATGCACTAATGACAGAATCATCCACTCAGTGACAGGCATATGTAGTAGGACCTCCTCTCTCTTTTAGGACATTCATAGCAGATCTCTTTCTAGACAATGATGAATTGGTTTCTATGATCTTCCATTCAGTTCCATCTTTTGCAACCATCTTCACAGATGAGGTATTTGACTGAGCCTGCTGAGATGGGTAAGGCAAAGATTCAGGATTCACATTCATTTCATTTCTGTAGACAACTCCTCCTCACTTGCACCTTCATCCTCACTTGTTTCTGGTACAAAATCACCATCTGAATCAGATACATCACTTTCTGATTCAATATCTGAATTTTCTAGAAAAGATAAAATCTTTTCCTTAGAGATAACAAGTTGATGAGACATTATTGAAGATGTCTGTCAAGGTCAGATTACAAAGTCTAAATGATAAACTGAACACAATGAGAGCTAACTAAGACAAGTTTAGACCTTCCACAACAAGTATCAACATGCCCTGCTGTCTGAAAGATCATATAGTTACATTCAAAGGAGAAATTTCACTGGGGTCAAATTGACCCCTTCAGCTGTTCTAGGTATGTTACATGAAAAGTAATGAAAAAAAACTATTTTGTAGATTGCAATACATATTGTAAATAGAACAAAAAATAAATAAAAGTCAAAGAATTTGGAGGAAAATGGTAAAAAAACGGAATAAATTATTAAAGAAATAATAAAGGCAAGGGGTAATTTTGACCCCTTCCGCAGTTCTAGTGTTAATAGGATTGGTCTTGGTGACAGGTTCTATTTCCTAAAATAGATGACATGCTAATTCTGAAACCTATATGCAAACCATAGATGCTCAGCCTGTAACTCAATAATTGTATGTGGGATATAATGCCTAGACGTATGGCTTTCTACCAGGCTGGATAGTCACAATGCTCAATGTGTCTGTCCCACCTCCTCCAGGATTCACAGAATAGCTATCAACCACTAAAGAATCTCAATTTTTATCTTCAATGTGCTCTTTCCCTTTCTTATAAATGGGGCACCTCTAATAATAGCAACAGTTAGAGATGAGCGAGCACTAAAATGCTCGGGTGCTCGTTATTCGAATCAAATTTTTCCCGATGCTCGGGTGCTCGTTTCGAATAACGAACCCCATTGAAGTCAATGGGAGACTCGAGAATTTTTTGCAGGGGACCCGGGCTCTGCCTAGGGAAGGCTGGGTGAAAACCTGGAAACCTCAGAAAATGATGGAAACACCACGGAAATGGACAGGAAACAGCAGGGGCAGCATGCATGCATGGATGCCTCTGAGGCTGCCTAATCGTACCATTATGCCAAATCCTGGGCAACAGCCTGGTGGTGACCGTCAAGGCAATTATGCTGACCCAGACCAAGATGGGCAAGGCACATGTGCTGGCACATGTTAGGAAAGCACCCAACTAGGTGCAACAAAGGTCCATCACCGCCTGCAGGTGACACCACTGCTCATGCTGGCACTGCTGTGCTATCCCCCGCCCCACAACACAGGCATAAGCCTGACATAGCATGGTGACAGCGTAGTGACACCAACAAGTGACCAAGTTAGATTGAGGTAGCAGGTGAACCACCCAAAAATGTAGCCTGACACAGCATGGCGGTGAACCCATAGTAACCAAGTTAGACTCAGGTGGCAGGTGAAGCACCCAAAAATTTAGCCTGAAACAGCATGGCAGTGACACCACCAAATGCCTTGGTCAGACTGAGATTGCAGTCAAATGTCTGTAGGTGAGCCTCCCAAAAATTCGTTTTGGAGTGTCCGAAGTTGACCCTCCTAAAAAATTGTTTTGGAGTGTCTGTAGTTGACTCTCCTGTAAAATAGTTTTTTTTGTTTTTCCTGTTATTAGTTTATGTACAACCCATGGCTGGCATCAGGGGCGTAGCTAGAACTGACTGGGCCCCACAGCAAAAGTTTGTATGGTGCCCCTCCTTCATGACTATCCTGGCATCCTTTATGTGCATATGTAAGGGAGAGTTCACAGGGCAGGGGGCACATACAGTGCAGCATGGGGGGCACAGTACAAGGCAGGGGCACAGGACAGCATAGCGGGCACAGTGCATTATAGGGTGTACAGTAAAGGGCAGGAGGCACACACTGTGTAGCATGGGGGACACAGTACAGGGCAGGGGAAAAAATACAGCACAGGGGGTACAGTACAGGTCAGGGGGCACACAGTGCAGAATGGGGGGCACAGGAGAGGGCAGGGGGCAAAATACAGCATGGGGGTACAGTACAGTGCAGGGGCACACAGTACAGGCCGGGAGGGCACGCACAGTACAGCATATGGTGCACATGGCAGCATACGGGGTACAGTACAGGGCAAGGAGTACAGTATAGGATAAGAGGCACACACTGTGCAGCATGAGGGGCACAGTACAAAGCAGGGGGCAAGATACAGAATAGGGGGTACAGTACAGTGCAGGGGCACACAGTACAGGCTGGGGGGGACATGCACAGTACAGCATATGGGGCACATGACAGCATACAGGGCACAGTACAGGGCAAGGAGTACAGTACAGGATAGGAGGCACACACTGTGCAGCATGGAGGGCGCAGTACAAAGCAGGGGGCAAGATTCAGCATAGGGGGTACAATACAGTGCAGGGGCACACAGTACAGGCCGGGGGGACACACAGTACAGCATATGGGGCACATGGCAGCATACGGGGAACAGTACAGGGCAAGGAGTACAGTACAGGATAGGAGGCACACACTGTGCAGCATGGAGGGCACAGTACAAAGCAGGGGGCAAGATTCAGCATAGGGGGTACAATACAGTGCAGGGGCACACAGTACAGGCCGGGGGGGACACACAGTACAGCATATGGGGCACATGGCAGCATACGGGGAACAGTACAGGGCAAGGAGTACAGTACAGGATAGGAGGCACTCACTATGTGGCATGGGGCACAGTACAGGGCAGGGGGAAAAATACAGCATGGGGTACAGGGCAGCATAGAGGGAACAATACAGCATAGGGAGTACAGGGCAGGGGGCACACATAGAGCAGCATAGGGGACACAGTACATGGCAGGGGGCACACACCGTGCAGGGGGCACACACAGTGCAGCATAGGGGGCACAGTACAAGGCAGGGGGCACACACAGTGCAGCATATGGGGCACAGTGCATTATAGGGGGTACAGTACAGGGCAGGAGGCACACACTGTGTAGCATGGGGGGCACAGTACAGGGCAGGGGGCAAAATACAGCATAGGGGGCAGGGGGCACGCATAATACAGCATAGAGGGCACAATGCAGCATAGGGGGTACAGTACAGGGTAGGGGGCACACATAGTGCAGCATAGGGGACACAGTACAGGGCAGGGGGCAGAATACAGCATAGGGGACACAGTACAGGGCAGGGGGCACACATAGTGCAGCATAGGGGGTACAGTACAGGGCAGGGGGCAGAATACAGCATAGGGGGTACAGTACAAGGCAGGGGGCACACATAGTGCAGCATAGGGGACACAGGGCAGGGGGCAGAATGCAGCATAGGGGGTGCAGTACAGGGGGCACAAACTTACCACTGTTGGTCAGGCTGGCAGTGAGTCTGAAGGTCTGCTGTATTGGCTGGCTGGCAGGCTGCAGCAATGCTCAGATGGCTGAGACATCACTGCTCTGGGTTGCTCCTGCTTTCTGGATGTCTGTTACAGCCAGAGCAGGAGGTCAGCTGGCACTACAAGGGAGGTGGAGGGGCAGGTAAGAGAGGCAGCCTGACGGGCAGGCAGGAGTGCAGAGGGTCACATGCAAGGTCCACATGGTGCTTCTGGAAGTCTGGGAGCGAGCCCTGTTTGTGACTTTAGTATTACTTGAAAAGATTGGTGGAGCAGCAGCTTCCTCTCATTGCTCCTCCACCACTCAGATTACACAGTGCAGCAGCGCAGAGGAGAGGTAGGAGAATCCCTCTCTCCCCATCCTCTTGTTTCAATGTGCAGCGTTACGATCCTACCCCACCCCTGGAAAGAGAGAGAAATAAAAATATTACCCTGCTGATTTGCCACATCCCTGCTACTGCTCCCGGGCCCCTGCTGAGCTCGGGCCCCGAAGCAGTCGCTTCCCCTGCTTCCCCTATAGCTACGCCTCTGGCTGGCATGGTGGGAATATATAGGTTTGCTTCACAGATGGTCCACTGCACCGTTACATTTTCTTCATCATTGCCAATTACTTTTTCACCAACTGTTGTATAGCAATGATAAAGGGGAAGGTGAATCCACTGCCGAAGAAAAGTGTCATCCTCCTACAAGTCTCCACTTGTTCTCAATTGAAAAGGGGATGTTCTTGCTGTGGCCTTCCTCATAGTGGCCGCTTCTGCGGACGACAGAGGTGGTGTACCTACGGACAGCCTGACCGAACATGATGCCAGACGAGGAGACACTCACTCATGTAAAATTGTTTTTTGAGTGTCTGTATTTGACGCTACTAAAAAAATTATTGGAGAGAGGTCCTATAGGTGGCCCTCCGTAAACATTGTTTGTATAGAGCGCCAGTTGGCCCTCAGAAACATTGCCTGTTGGCTCAGCGTTTCTGTGCGAAGAGGAGGAGGAGGAGGAGGGGTTGGAGGAAGAGGCATAATAAGTCTGAGAAACTGTGATTGAGGTAAGCCCCGCAATCCTTGGTGTGGGCATTACATGAGTGGCCCCAGGGTCAGACTCGATCCCAGCCTCTACCAAGTTAACCCAATGTGCCGTCAGTAAGATATAGTGTCCCTGCCCGCCAGCACTTGTCCACGTGTCCGTGGTTAGGTGGACCTCATCACTAACCGCGTTGGTCAGGGCACGGATGATGTTCTCTGACACGTGCTGGTGTAGGGCTGGGACGGCACATCAGGAAAAATAGTGGCGGCTGGGGACCAAGTACTGAGGGACAACCACTGCCATCAGGTTGCAGAAAGCCTCAGTCTCTACCAGTCTATAGGGCAGCATCTCCAGGCTCAACAATTTGGAGATGTGGACGTTTAGGGCTTGGGCATGTGGGTGGCTGGAATAGTAATTGCGATTGCGCTCAAATGTCTGCTGCAAAGACAGCTTAACGCTGCGCTGGGACACATTGGTGGAGGTTGTGGAGGATCGTGCAGGTGAATGGGTGGTTGTAGGGCGGGGTGCGGGGGATCTGTTCGTGCCAGGGACCTGGGTGGGGGGTGGACTCACCGAGCCAGCATATGACACAGGGGAAGGGGCAGTGGTGTGACCCACAGGAGGTGAATGGCCTTTGTTCCAATGAGTCGGGTGTTTAGCACTCATATGCCTGCGCATGCTGGTAGTGGTTAGGCTGGTAGTGGTGGCTCCCCTGCTGATCTTGGTGTGACACAGGTTGCACACCACAGTCCGTCGGTCATCCTCAGTTTCTTTAACAAACTTCCAGACTTGCAAACATCTAGACCTCAGCACGGGAACTTGACTCCATGAAACAGTTGCTGATCTACCTGCTCTGGCCCTGCTTCTCCCTCTGGCCACCCCACTGCCTCTTCCAACCTGTTCTGGTGCTGCACTTGCCTCCACTTCAGAAGCACTGTCTTGAGTTGGATTACCAACCCAGCTCGGGTCAGTCACCTCATCATCCACCAGCTCTTCCTCCGATTCCTAACTCTGCTCTCCCCTGGGACTTACTGCCCTGACAACAACGTCACTGTCTGACAACCGTGTCTCATCATCTTCATCATCATCATTCGACACCTCTTCACGCACTACTTGCACTAATTCCACACTCTCATCACCCACAGACTGCGAAAGTTCTACATTTTGGGCATCGGGACAGAGCAACTGCTCAGGTTGCAGTTGAGCAGTGGTTTGTGTCTCTGGGTAGGGTCCTGAAAAGAGTTCCTGTGAGTATGCCGGATCTGAATCCATACTTTCGTGGGGGGGGCAGGCTGGGGGGAAGGAGGTTGAGCTGGAGGAGCCAGAGGTCTACTCCATTGGCTAGCGTGGGTGGACTGCGTGGAAGACTGGGTGGTGGATAAATTACTGGACGCATTGTCCGCCATCCACGTCATCACCTGTTCGCACTGTTGTGGTTTCAATAGTGGTGTACCACGTGAACCAGTAAGTTGCGAGATGAAGCTAGAGAGCTAAACTCTGCGGCGTTCCACTGCTCCCTCATCAACATGTACTGTGTCACCCTGCCCAGAACCACAGCCTCTGCCCCCTACACTACTTGAACGCCCGCGCCCACGCCCTCGACCCTTTGCCCTTGGGTTCAACATTTTGTATGTTCACTTCAATGTATGATATATAACTGAGAGAAAAAACGTAGTCTTTAGACGGCGGCTTTTGTACCGCAAACCACTCAATTTGTCGCTGCACTGTATAATTTCAACAAAGACAGAAAAGACATAGTGTTTAGATGTAGGCTTTAGGCCCTCAAATCACTGAATTTGTCGCTGCACTGTATAATTTGAAAATTGAGAGAATAAACGTAGTGTTTAGATGGCGGTTTTTGTCCCGCAAACCACTCAATTTGTCGCTGAACTATATCATTTGAAAACTGAGAGAAAAGACGTAGTGTTTAGATGTAGGCTTTAGGCCCGCAAATCACTGAATTTGTCGCTGCACTGTATAATTAGTAAAAAAAGAGAAAAGACGTAATGTTTAAACGGAAGTTTTATTCCCGCAAAGCACTCAATTTGTCGCTACACTGTATAATTTGAAAACTGAGAGAATAAACGTAGTGTTTAGATGGCTGTTTTATAACGCAAACCACTCAATTTGTCACTGCACTGTATAATATATAACTGAGAGAAAAAAACGTAGTGTTTAGACGGCGGCTTTAGTACCGCAAAGCACTCAATTTGTCGTTGCACTGTATAATATATAACTGAGAAAATAAACGTATTCCCTAGACTGACGCTAATGTACAGTACACTACATAATTGTTCACTGAACTGTAGTGTATATCACTGAGAGAAAAAAACGTATTCACTAGACTGCACTACAGATCCCAGCAAGCCAAGGTGCAGCAGCAGCAAAAATGAGTACTGAGAGGGCTTTGGGCAATTTCTTTTAGGTCTGTGTGGACCACGTGCTTTCCCTTCTACCACCAGTGCACAGCGTGCAGCCAAGATGGTGGTAGCTGCACTACAAGTCCCAGCCAGCAGCAGACGCCCCCAAAAAAACATGCTTGTAGCCCTTAGAAGGGTTGATGGGTTCTTTGGGTATGATTCCTGCCTAACCAACATCTAAATTGAGGCCCTAACAGCGTGCAGCCAAGATGGGATTGAGATTGCAGTCAAATGGCTTTGGATGAGCCTCCCAAAAATTTTTTTTGAAGTGTGTGAAGTCGACCCTCCGAAAAAAAATTTTTTTGTGTCTGTGGTTGACGATACTGAAAAATTGTTTTAGAGTGTCTGTAGTTGACGCTCCTGAAAAATTATTTTAGAGTGTCTGTAGTTGACGCTCCTGAAAAATTATTTTAGAGTGTCTGTAGTTGACGCTCTGGAAAAATTGTTTGGAGAGAGGGCCTGTAGGTGGCACTCCGGAAACATTGTCTTAAAAGAGTGCCAGTTTGCCCTCTAAAAAATTCCCTTTTGGGTCAGCGTTTGGCAATGAAGAGAAGGAGGAGGAGGAGTAGAGGAGAGGAATCGGATACATAAGGAATCTTATTCTTTAGCTGCTTTCCCCCGGAGGAGATTTGAATTCTGGTGAAATCCAGGCTTTGTTCATTTTAATAAGCGTCAGCCTGTCAGCACTGTCAGTTGACAGGCATGTACGCTTATCGGTGATGACACCACCAGCTGCACTGAATACCCGCTCTGACAACACGCTAACGGCAGGGCAGGCCAGCACCTCCAAGGCGTACAGCGCCAGTTCAGGCCACGTGTCCAGCTTTGAAACCCAGTAGTTGTATGGAGCAGAGTGATCACGCAGGACATTGGTATGGTCAGCTAGGTACTCCCTCAGCATCTTTCTGTACAGCTCCCCCCTACTCTGCCTAGACTGGTGACAGGTGACAGTGTCTTTCTGGGGTGACATAAAACTGGCAAAGGGCTTGGAGAGCGTTCCCCTGCCAGTGCTGGACAAGCTGCCTGCTCGCCTCCTCTCCCCTGCTACTTGGCCCACATAACCACGCCCTCTGCCGCTAGCGGCGTCAGATGGGAAGGATTGTTTCAGCTTCTGCACCAGGGCCTGTTGATATTTATTCACTCTCATACTACTTTCCTCTACAGGGATGAGAGTGGAAAGGTTCTGCTTGTACTGTGGGTCCAGGAGAGTGAACACCTAGTAATCGGTGTTTGAAAAAATGCTTCTAACACGAGGGTCACGGGATAGGCAGCCTAACAAGAAGTCTGCCATGTGCGTCAGAGTCCCAACATGCAAGAATTCCCTCTCCTCACTGGCCTGACTCTCCATTTCCTCCTCCTCCTCCTCTTCAGCCCATACATGCTCAAGAGTTAAGAAGGACTGAGCATTGGTACCCTCTTCTGTCTCGCCAACATTCTCCTCCTCTTCTTCCTCATCTTCATCCCCCTCCTCCAATACGCGCTGAGAAACAGATAGGAGGGTGCTCTGGCTATCAAACGACTTATCTTCTTCCCCCATCTCCTGTGACAAGCGCAAAGCTTCTGACTTCTTGCTGAGCAGTGAGTTTTTCAACAGGCAAAGCAGCGGGATGGTGAGGCTGATAATGGCAGCATCACCGCTGACCATCTGTGTTGACTCCTCAAAGTAGCTCAACACCTGACAGATATCAGACATCCGCGTCCACTCCTCATTGTAAACTTGAGGAATCGGACTGACCTGACTATCAGTTCTGGTGGAAGTTGACATCTGGCAGTCTACAATCGCTCTGACTCCTCAAAGTAGCTCAACACCTGACAGATATCAGACATCCGCGTCCACTCCTCATTGTAAACTTGAGGAATCGGACTGACCTGACTATCAGTTCTGGTGGAAGTTGACATCTGGCAGTCTACAATCGCTCTGCGCTGCTGTTAAACTCTGGATAACATGTTTAATGTCGAATTCCATCTAGAGGGCAAGTCGCCCAACAGTCGGTGAGCTGGCAGTTGTAGGCACCGCTGCACTGCCCTGAGAGTGGCAGCATCTGTGGTTGACTTGCGGAAATGCACACAGATGCGGCGCACCTTGGTGAGCAAATCTGACAAATTGGGGTATGTCTTGAGGAACCGCTGAACTATGAGATTGAACACGTGGGCCAGGCATGGCACATATGTCAGTCTGCCGAGTTGCAGAGCCACCTGGCTTGAGGTTCAGCGGTGCTAGCCACAGATCGGTCTGCGCCGTGATGCCCTGTAACGGCTCTTGGGTGGTGTGCCTTTTGTCACCTAAGCTTAGCAGTCTGTTGGCGCTTACCCACGGCACTGCTGCTGCGCCTAGAGCTACCGACTGAAGGCGCCGTGCCCACGGATGGTAATTCGGAGGAGGAGGAGGAAGGGGGGGTTGGAGGAAGAGGCATAGTACATCTGAGAAACCGTGACCGAGGTAGGCCCCGCAATCCTCGGTGTGGGCAGTACATGAGCGGCCCCAGGGTCAGACTCGGTCCCAGCCTCCACCAAGTTAACCCAATGTGCCGTCAGTAAGATATAGTTTCCCTGCCCGCCAGCACTTGTCCACGTGTCCGTGGTTAGGTGGACCTTATCACTAACCGCGTTGGTCAGGGCACGGATGATGTTCTCTGACACGTGCTGGTGTAGGGCTGGGACGGCACATCGGGAAAAATAGTGGCTGCTGGGGACAAAGTACCGAGGGACAGCCACCGCCATTAGGTTGCGGAAAGCCTCAGTCTCTACCAGTCTATAGCGCAGCATCTCCAGGCTCAACAATTTGGAGATGTGGACGTTTAGGGCTTGTGCATGTGGGTGGCTGGAATTGTATTTGCGCTTGCGCTCAAATGTCTGCTGCAAAGACAGCTGAATTTTGGGCATCGGGACAGAGCAACTGCTCAGGTTGCTGTTGAGCAGTGGTTTTTGTCTCTGGGTAGGGTCCTGAAAAGAGTTCCTGTGAGTATGCCGGATCTGAATCCATACTTTCCGTGGGAGGGGGGCAGGCTGGGGGGAAGGAGGTTGAGCGTGGGTGGACTGCGTGGAAGACTGGGTGGTGGATAAATTACTGGACGCATTGTCCGCTATCCACGTCATCACCTGTTTGCACTGTTGTGGTTTCAATAGTGGTGTACCACGTGACCCAGTAAGTTGCGAGATTAAGCTAGGGAGCGAAACTCTGCGGCATTTCACTGCTCCCTCATCAGCATGTACAGTGTCACCCTGCCCAGGACCACGGCCTCTGCCCCCTACACTACTTTAACGCCCACGCCCTCGACCCTTAGCCCTTGGGTTCAACATTTTGTATATTCACCAAACTGTCGAGTATATATCTGAGGCCAAAACCGTATTCAGTAGACAGTAGAATTACTATCTGAGGCAAAAAAATGTAGTCTTTAGACTCCAGCTATTGCACAGCAAACCACTCAATTTTGCACTGAACTGTAGTTTATATAACTGAGAATAAAAACATATTCTCTAGACTGCGGCAAGTGTATCGCAAACCTCACAATTGTTTACTGGACTGTAGTTTATATATTTGAGTGAAAAAAAAAATTCTCTAGACTGCGGCAAGTGTATCGCACACCTCACAATTGTTCACTGGACTGTAGTTTATATAATTGAGTGAAAAAAAAATATTTTCTAGACTGCGGCTAGTGTATCACACACCTCACAATTGTTCACTGGACTGTAGTTTATATAATTGAGTGAAAAAAATTATCCTCTAGACTGCGACAAGTGTATCGCACACCTCACAATTGTTCACTGGACTGTAGTTTATATAATTGAGTGAAAAAAAATATTCTCTAGACTGCGACAAGTGTATCGCACACCTCACAATTGTTCACTGGACTGTAGTTTATATAATTGAGTGAAAAAAAATATTCTCTAGACTGCGGCAAGTGTATCGCACACCTCACAATTATTCACTGGACTGTAGTTTATATAATTTAGTGAAAAAAATATTCTCTAGACTGCGACAAGTGTATCGCACACCTCACAATTGTTCACTGGACTGTAGTTTATATAATTGAGTGAAAAAAATATTCTCTAGACTGCGGCAAGTGTATCGCACACCTCACAATTGTACACTGGACTGTAGTTTATATAATTGAGTGAAAAAAATTATTCTCTAGACTGCGGCAAGTGTATCGCACACCGCACAATTGTTCACTGGACTGTAGTTTATATAATTGAGTGAAATTTTTTTTCTGTAGACTGCGGCAAGTGTATTGCACACCTCACAATTTTTCACTGGACTGTAGTTTATATAATTGAGTGAAAAAAAATATTCTCTAGACTGCGGCAAGTGTATCGCACACCTCACAATTATTCACTGGACTGTAGTTTATATAATTGAGTGAAAAAAAATATTCTCTAGACTGCGGCAAGTGTATCGCACACCTCACAATTGTACACTGGACTGTAGTTTATATAATTGAGTGAAAAAAATTATTCTCTAGACTGCGGCAAGTGTATCGCACACCGCACAATTGTTCACTGGACTGTAGTTTATATAATTGAGTGAAAAAAATTATTCTCTAGACTGCGGCAAGTGTATCGCACACCGCACAATTGTTCACTGGACTGTAGTTTATATAATTGAGTGAAATTTTTTTTCTGTAGACTGCGGCAAGTGTATTGCACACCTCACAATTTTTCACTGGACTGTAGTTTATATAATTGAGTGAAAAAAAATATTCTCTAGACTGCGGCAAGTGTATCGCACACCTCACAATTATTCACTGGACTGTAGTTTATATAATTGAGTGAAAAAAAATATTCTCTAGACTGCGGCAAGTGTATCGCACACCTCACAATTGTACACTGGACTGTAGTTTATATAATTGAGTGAAAAAAATTATTCTCTAGACTGCGGCAAGTGTATCGCACACCGCACAATTGTTCACTGGACTGTAGTTTATATAATTGAGTGAAATTTTTTTTCTGTAGACTGCGGCAAGTGTATTGCACACCTCACAATTTTTCACTGGACTGTAGTTTATATAATTGAGTGAAAAAAAAAACTTATTTTATAGACTGACGCTGCTGTACAGTACACCTCACAATTGTTCACTGGACTGTAGTTTATATAACGAAATGTATTCCCTAGACTGCACTACAGATCCCAGCAAGCCAAGGTACAGCAGCAGCAAAAATGAGTACTGAGAGGACTTTGGGCAATTTCATTGGGGTCTGTGTGGACCATGTTCTGTCCCCTTTCTGCCACCAGTGCACAGTGTGCAGCCAAGATGGCGGTAGCTGCACTACAAGTCCCAGCCAGCAGCCGAGAGGAGGACAAAAAAAATGTCGTTGTAGCCCTTAGAAGGAGCATTGGGTTCCTTGTGGATGATTCCTGCCTAACCAGATTCTAATTTCACGCCCTAACAGTGTGCATGTTAGGCCAAGGAGCCCTTTTTAAATAATAAAGTAACTCTGCCCTGAGACAGAGTCACCGGGGATCTCTGGACTCAGATCCTGAGTCACCCGAGCAGGGCAACCCAGGAACCAAGCAGCCGGAAAGGCAAGCTCCCGAAGGAGGACAGGGGATGAGCCCCAATGCCCGAAGGCACGTGTGCACAAGCACACAATACTGAGCTCCCGAAGGAGGATAGGGGATGAGCCCCAATGCCCGGTAGGCAAATGCGCACAAACACTCAGTGCGCTCAAGTCTGGGACCAGCACAGGGTACCCAGCTCTCAATCGGACCACGTGTGCCAAGTTCCGTGCCTCCCGGAGGAGGTTGCAGCCCAACACACAATGTGGCCTCCAAACACACACACTGGCGCACACTAGGGTTCCGCGCCTCCCGAAGGAGGTTGCAGCCCAACACACAACAACTCCTGCCTAGACCACAGACTACACCTAGTGTGCAACCAAGGTCTTAGTCACAAAGCAGAGCGACCGGGTCTCTAGCTTAGCAAAGCAACAACAAGGCACCGGCGCCTGCTGCCAATACTGAGGGGTTTTTATAGTGAAGCAACCAATTAACAGGGCGGTGCTTCCTGTGCAGGACTGGCGGATGTGACATCATCTGTAGCCTCGAAGTATGGGCACATGATCACCTCCTGGCGGAAGTGACATCACAGGCAGGGTCAAGGTCGGAGCTTATGACCACTTCCTGTGTCTGAACCAAAACAAAGTGTCTTAAAGCGACAGTGTCGTAATTAGACTACAAGCGTGCACGTGCACGGCGTCGGTGCCCGCGTCTTACAGTGCAGCCAAGATGGCGGTAGCTGCACTACAAGTCCCAGCCAGCAGCCAGGAGGAGACCATAAAAAATGTGCTTGTAGCCCTTAGAAGGGCTGTTGGGTTCTTTGTGGGTGATTCCTGCCTAACCAGCAACTAAATTTAGGCCCTAACACTCTCCCTGACAGACAGCAGCTCTATCCCTAATCTCATTCAGACGGCGTATGACGCAAGCAGCGTGGGACCAGATTCTTATATTCCCAGGTCGTCTGATCTTGCCAGCCAATCCCTGCTATCGACTTGTAGGGGCCCCACGTGATGCTAGGAGGTACCAAAGACTCTCCTGCATGTTGATTGGCTGAAAAAAGGCGGCTAACATGCAGGAAGAGGAAGTTGCCATTTCCTTGAGGATCGCGATATGCTCATCCGAGTAGCCAGCATATGCGAATACCCTAATGCTCGAACAAGCACCAAGCTCGGACGAGCATGTTCGCTCATCTCTAGCAACAGTATTTTAAGATGTTGACTCCTGTTTGTCAAACATAGGCTTCACTTCAATAGATATCCAAGGTCATTTGTGTAAATGCATTATCTGGCATATTGTATGTGTTTATATTTTTAAAGCTTTCCCCTAAAAGGGGTAAAACTAATTCTGGGTTCCGAATTCTGAGTAATAATTAAATACTTAAAAGAATCACCTCCCCTACTCTATGTCCAGAGGAACACATTGAACAAATATCCCTTCAACCCTATTTATCTATATAACTATAAATGTCGAACTATGGTATTTTGCTTTATGGTGAATATAAGTAATTGAATAAATGCTCAACAATAATTAATGTTCAGAATGATGAAAAGGATGATGTTGATGGTGATCAATGTCATTAATATCAGCTTATAGCTTTTTTAAATAAATCTTTCTTTAAAGTTGTCTTCTAATTGGATGCTCCTTTTATATGCAACTGAGGTCCGCAAATACAGAGAAAAAAAGGAATTTGGCATGTTTACTAGGTTTTATTAATTTTCAAAAAAGTATTGACAAAGATTAAATTATCTTGAAAATGAAAAGTAAGGTTTTTATGTCACTTATTTAAGTAAGCATCTGCAAGTACATTGCTATTTCAAAAGAAATAAAGGCAATCATTAGCCATTTATGGATATTCCTAAAATTAAAACAAAGTGTAAAATTTCAACGTGGATCAACTTTAGACTACATGGTAAGGTTGCCTAATTAACATATATATTTATATTACTGGAAGAATAACATTTGACCAACAGATTTATGGTGATTTGTGTGTATAGTTTGTGAGAATTATGATATTGTAAGAAATAACTTTAATTTTTAGAAAGAATTGAGGCTTATACTATTCTGCATAGATGTTCCCATGTTTAAAGATTACTCATTAAGATTACTTTTCTAAGAAATAAAGCTGAATAGTTCAAAGAATGAATTTTATTCAATTTTACAAGCCATAAAAATAGCTTTGTATCAAAATATAAGAATGGTCTGTTAATTTGACCTTCGTCATGCCATTAATCATATTGTTATTGCACAGACCCCTATTCACTTTGGAAAGGTTAAGGCATTTTTGAGGAGAAAAAATATATATCTGTTACAGAAATTAAATGTCTGTATAATGTAATAGCATTCCAAGCTCCTTTGTTTAATTTCAGTAATTGCAAAAGGTTTTCCATAAAAAAACAATAGTCTGAACTAGTGCAGATTACATAGTGACAATGAAAAATGCCTGTATGCCTCATGGTCTTAATATGAATTCTGCCTTTCCTATAAATTCAAAGGTGCAAAATAAATAGCTTTTGTATTGTTCCAGACAGACACTGGTGTAAATGAATAACAACAATGAATAAGACGTCATAGATGTCACAGAAGAAATAATCATCATAAAACCCTTATGAAATTAATTATATAAATAGAAAGGCACAATGTAGAAAGTTTGCCTGTGAATAGAATTAAGTCAATGGATTTGTCTAAGGCAGGTATCCCCAAACTGTGGCCCTCCAGCTGTTGTAAAACTACAACTCCCACCATGCCCTGCTATAGGCTGATAGCTGTAGGCCATCCGGCCAGACTGGGAGTTGTAGTTTTGTTTAGGGATGCCTGGTCTAAGGCTACTTTCACATTTGTGTTGTAAGGATCCGTTTGTGAGATCTGTCATAGGCTCTCATAAACAGTCCAAAACTGATCAGTTTTGTCCTAATGCATTCTGAGTGGAAAATAATCAGTTCAGAATACATCAGTTTTGCTTCAGTTCAGTCAGCATTCCGTTTTGGAGGCGGACACTAAAACGCTGCTTGCTGCATTTTGGTGTCCGCATGAAGAAACTGATCCAAACGGACACAATAGAAAACGGATCCATCCACCATTGACTTTCAATGGAGTTCATGACGGATCCGTCTTGGCTATTTAAAAGATAATACAGCTGGATCCGTTGTATTATCATGACGGAGGCGTTTTTGCTGATCCATGACGGATCCAGCAAAAATGCTGGTGTGAAAGTAGCCTAAGTGTAATCAGTAAATAAAATTAAATATGAAGGTGTGTTGTTAAAGAACTTCTTTTTTTGCACATAGCTATATTTTGGTTTTGTATCACATATGGAGATGAGCAAACTTTCTGATTCTAACAAATCCAAATTGTGTGTGATTTAATTTAGGAGAATTGATGAGCACGTTTGATTGTGGTCAAATTCTTTGTATCAGATTTCAATCAGATAGCCAAATCAGATCCAAAGCAAATTTTAAGAAATGTGCTTATATCTAAACATACATATCGGAAATAAGGTGGTAAAATGCTTTTCAATAGGGCCATATTTAGTTGACATAAAAATGGCAGCATACTTTATAAGATACAATATTTTAGACCAAGTTCTCTAAAACATGCAGGGGAAAACTCAGTCCATGCAGAACTATGTGTTTGCTAATACAATTACATGTTATGCCCTGCATCACAGGCTTAAATTCACGAGTGTGCATCAGGCTATATATAGGGATAGGTTATGCACAACATAGATTTTGAACATGGGGTACACTACAAAACATAGATAAACCAACTGGGCCCATCACCTCCCTGTAGGAAAATATGCCCTTATTATACCATAGGCTAAGGTTAGCAAAATTGTGTGGTCTATAAAGTGTTAATAATGATTTGCATTAATGAAATTTCACTAAGGAATATGCTACTTTGTGTCAAGAAACTAATTCTTTACCCTATTGGCTTTAATCGTATTGTGTCAAACTGTTTATCAATACTGGAAATAATTTGGCAGTTTCTCATTATTTTTTACCATTGCCAAAAGATGAAATCCACCTTAGGGCTCATACACACTGAGCCTATATGGCAGTGCACAGAGCCTTTATGTCTCATTTAGCATAAATATGTATAGTGCTTTGTGCACTGCTATATACAGAGCGTTCCAGAGCAAGACTTTATGTGTAAGGAGTTATTCTACATTAGAAGTAATGCTTCTCGAAGAGAATACCTCAGTAATTCCAGTATGTTATCAAATGTATATAGAATCCAAAATAAGATTTATGTAATGGGGATACATAGTAAAGGGCTAATGCACCGCTATGAAAGTTAGAACCATAATATGGACTTGTGCATGAACCCTAATCATTTGCATTTGTCCTGGGAATACTATTGCCAGTCTCATCATCTAATGTCAGAAGAGGTATGTTTCAGAACTCTTTGAAATCCAAATTTGAATGTGCATTAGTAATTTAGGGCATTTTAATGATAACTTACTCTTGTATTCCAGATGAAATCCTGCTGCTGATACACTGATATCAGTGTGGAAATGCAGGTACAGCTGATTTGATGTGCTGTTTAGTAGTGCTGGCACAGTTGTCCCTTAAAGAAGAAAAAACATCAACAAAAAGGTTTGTTTAATCAAGCAAAATACAGTTACTAGATAGATAAGATTGGATAGATTATAAAATAGATGATTAAACTGGAAAATCCATACGATTATCAAGTAGAAATCCACTTGTCAAGTTACAAAGTTACACAGTAACAATACTATATCATGCAGAATGTCATCTAGTGTACTGGCCAAGATCCTGTGAATGTGATGTTCACCATCAAGCCTGACCTGCACACTGTGAAGACCATTGTGGGCAGCAGCATCGCTCCATGAAGTGCGCATGTGGGATCTCGACCAGTGGGATCTCGACCAGTACACTGGATAACACAATGGGTTTACAGGGCAGGCTAAGCAAGAGGCTGTAGAGGAGCTATGTGAGAAGAAGGCAGAGTGGCCTGGGCATTTACATCCCAAACTCCACCCTGAATTTTTGCTGCTGCTTATTGTCAGATGTAATCAGTGTATAATGTGAAATTGTGGTGACAGACTCCCTTTAATGGAGGCTGGTATTGCACCAGTGAATGTGATATTTAGTGTTAAATTCCGGTCCTAAAGAGATTGTCTTGATGCTGGCGGACAGGCACACATAATTTTGTATAAAATGTATTTGCCAAGAATCTCACATTTATAACACAACATTAGCATTTTAAATTTTCTATAGTGAATATGGCACTGTTGTATTTATTTATTTATTTTTTTTGTGTTTGCAGAGGGCTGTTGCATTGTTTGTTTTTTGCTTTTGTGTTTCCAGCCATGGTGATGTGAACCTGTGCAATGGGATGTGCTGATTAACCCCCTTTTTTTTTTCTTGGCGGCCATGCCGATCAGAATGAGAGGAGCAGCAGTGGGTTTGGCCTGCCACCATAAGAAAGTATATGGCTATGGTTAAAATTAGGGGACTAACTAAAGAAACCTTCACCCAGTAGTTATTTTATATGTGGCAAGTAATGTATGTTCACGTGGTTATAACTTATAATATATACATAACTTATTAAAATTCTGCTGCAGATTTCAGATATTTTAATCGCCCAGAAAATAGAGAATACAATGACCGATCTTCCAAGTTTTAATGATAGATGAGCATAATTATAAAATTGTTCTTAATAATTTACAGGGTTATACAGGAAACTAAACAGGTTAAAGAAGACAATAAACAGAGAATACCACCCAGACACAGACAATCAGCCAAAACAATATAAAACATTTGAAAGAACAATGGCTAAGCAAATGACATGATGATGTTTACTAGAAGAAAATGAATCTACAGCACACATGGCTTCTGCAGCCGAACAGTCAGAGACTAAACAGTAAATCTTATTTTACAAGACTATACAGAGCAATATATATTCACGCACGGGTGCATTTTACAAGCTGAAAACAGGCAGATGTGTGATAATAATCTGATAAGATATCAATCAAACAGACAAACAGGATATTAAAACATTTTTGTAGTTTTTCTCTTTCAGTATAGATTTTGATATAGACAAAAGAAAACAACTTAACTACATCTATACTTGTAGGAACAAATGTAAATAAAAGTAACATTTGCAACATGTGCAAGTTCAAAATAGGAAACCCATAGAAGTAAATTTTTTGAATTTTTGGCATGAATTTTTGGATTCCAGAGATTTAGGATTTTAGCTGATGAAAGAGAGAAAATCTTTTCATGTCAATGGAAACACTTGCAATTTAGGTCAAATCAATTCAGTATTCAATGTTTTAAATTGATTTTCCTGTAATTTCATATATATATATATATATATATATATATATATATATATATATATATATATAATTTTATATATAAAATGTGCTCTGCTCCATCAGATGCTGTGTTATGGCTAGAATATCTGAGGTGGGATTCAGATGGCCATATTAAAAATAATCCATGTTGCGTCTGCTCTATGCATATGCTTTTTCATGTGTAATGATGTCCATATATATATATATATATATATATATATATATATATACTAGCAGAAAGACCCGGCTTCGCCTGGGTATATTTCATCTATTTATTTAATGTTTCTGTGTGTCGTTGCAGAGAGAAAGTCAATGCAGCTGACAGAAATTGATTTTTACCTTCATTTTTTCAATCCCTATTGGCTGTGGAGTGGGAGGGGGTGTGGTTTAATGGGACACGGGGGGGGTTAAGTCCTTCATTTCAGGGTGGCCTGAATTATAGGTTAATGCCATGGTAATTTGAGGAAACACAATGGGTAGCAGTGGAAGAAAACATTGCTTTGCGCGAGTATATTTAATCTATTTCATTTAATGTTTCTGTGTGTCGTTGCAGAGAGAAAGTCATCCTCCCTCCCATCCCTGCAGCTGACAGATGTTGATTTTTACCTTCAATTGTTCAATCTCCATTGGCTGCGGAGTGGGAGGGGTCATGGCCTGACTGAGTCGGGGGCGTGACGTTGCAAGACCTGGGGCGGGGTTTTAAGTCCTTCTTTTGATTGTGGGCAGAATTACAGGTCGATGCCATGGTAATTTAGGACACGCCTTGGGTAACAGTGGAAGAAAACATTGCTTTGCATGGGTATATTTAATCTATTTCATTTAATGTTTCTGTATGTTGTTGCAGAAAGAAATCCAACTTCCCTCCCACCCCTGCAGCTGACAGAAGTTGATTTTACCTTCATTTTTTCAATCCCCGTTGGCTGCGGAGTGGGAGGGGGCGTGGCCTGACAGAGTCGGAGCGTGGTTTCGCGAGATCTGGGGCGGGGGTCAGAGTGGCATGAATTACAGGTCGATGACATGGTAATTCATGAGGACCCGCAATGGGTAGCAGTGGAAAAAAACATCTTTTATTAGTACTGAATGGTCGTAGTCTAAAATTAGTCAATTTCATCTACGATTTTTGTGTGTCATTGCAGAGAGAAATTCACCCTCCCACCCCTGCAGCTGATTTTTTTCAATCCCCGTTGCCTGCGGAGTGGGAGGGGGCGTGGCCTGGCAGAGTTGGGGGTGTGGATTATCAAGATGCTTCGAACGGTTGTAGTCTGAAATTAGTCTATTTCATCTAAAATTTTGTGCGTCATTGCAGAGAGAAATTCACCCTCCCACCCCTGCAGCTGACAGAAGTTTATTTTTCCCTTCATTCTTTCAATCCCTGTTGGCTGCGGAGTGGGAGGGGGCATGACCTGACAGAGTTGGGGGTGTGGCTTAGCAAAGCGCTTTGCATAGGTGATTTAATCTATTTCATTTAATGGTTCTGTGTGTTGTTGCAGAATGGCTGCAGAGTGGGAGGGGGCGTGGTCTGACAGAGTTGGGGGCGTGACTTAGCAAGACGATTCGAACAGTTGTAGTCTATATTTAGTCTATTTTATCTAAAATTTTTGTGTGTCGTTGCAGAGAGAAATTCACCCTCCCACCCCTGCAGCAAACAGAAGTTTATTTTTACCTTTATTTTTTCAATCCCCGTTGGCTGCGGAGTGGGAGGGGGCGTAACCTGACAGAGTCGGGGGCGTGGATTAGCAAGACGCTTCACATGGGTGTATTTAATCTATTTCATTAAATGTTTCTGTGTGTCGTTGCAGAAAGAAAGTCAACCTCCCACCCATCCCTGCAGCTGACAGAAGTTGATTTTTACCTTTATTTTTTCAATCCCTGTTGGCTGCGGAGTGGGAGGGGGAGTGGCCTTACAGAGTCGGGGCGTGGCTTAGCAAAGCGCTTCGCATAGGTGCATGTAATCTATTACATGCGTGGCTTAGTAAAAGGCTTCAAACGGTTGTAGTCTATAATTAGTCTACGCTTCGCATAGGGTGGATTTAATCTATGTTATTTAATGTTTGTGTGTGTTGTTGCAGAAAGAAAGTCAACCTCCCACCCATCCCTGCAGCTGACAGAAGTTGATTTTTACCTTTATTTTTTCAATCTCTGTTGGCTGCGGAGTGAAAGGGGGTGTGGCCTGACAGAGTTGGGGGTGTGGCTTAGTGATACCTGGGGCGGGGGTTTTAAGTACTTCTTTTAGGGTGGCCTGAATTAAAGGTCAATACCATGCTTATTTATGAGCCCACGCAATAGGCAGCAGTGGAGGAAAACATCTTTTATTACTACTGAACTGTAGTAATAGAAAAAAACATAAGTTATATTTATGGTAACCGGAATACCTTTAAAGAGGACCTTTCACGGATTTGAATTACTGTAGATAAATACCTCTTGTCCCGGGGTACCCCCCGCTGATGCTGCCACTCTGCCTAGTTTTTTAAAATACAGCTCCTACTCCCCGCTGTGCCCGACTGTAGTTTTCGCGCATCTGTACAGGGAGGAGGGCGTCTCCTTCTCCCTGGCTGTGCCGCGATCCAATCACAGCAGAGAGCGTCACAGCCAGGGAGAAAAAAAAAACTCACCTTCTCCCTGGCTGTGACGCTCTCCGCTGTGATTGGATCGCGGCACAGCCAGGGAGAAGGAGACGCCCATTGAGAAATGCCGGCGTCTCCTCCTCCCTGTACCGATACTCAGTATTTACATACTGAGCGCGAAAACTACAGGCGGGCACAGCGGGGAGTAGGAGCTGTATTTTAAAAAACTAGGCAGAGTGGCAGCATCAGCGGGGGGTACCCCGGGACAAGAGGTATTTATCTACAGTAATTCAAAACCGTGAAAGGTCCTCTTTAACAGTGTCAGTAAATAGAAATGGATGAGATCCTCAGCTGCTGATAATTACCTGGTTGTTTTGGAAACCTGCCCTCCCTGTGTGTGTCTTTGCAGAGAATGGCAGTTGGAGTTTAAAACCAAAGCTCCCAGTTGTAATGTTGGCTAATGGAGATCATATTTTGGGAATATCTCAGGAACGGTATGTCCTAGAGAGATGAGACCTGGTCTAAAACCTTCCCGGACACCTGATGTACCTGTGTGCCGAATTTGGTTAAAATCAGTCCAGTAGTTTGGTCGCGCATAGAGGACAGACAGACAGACAGAAACTCATTTTTATATTATTAAGAGATATATATACATATATTATGAACTTGGTGTCCACTGGATACTTTCAGTCAATATGAACCAAAGTAGTGTGTGCCCTGAGCTTCTCCACTTGGACAGTGGGGGTGTCAATTGCACCATTGATTTTTTTAAGGTGTGTGCGCTCTCTGTGTGCAGTGTGCAGTTGTGCTGATTTTTTGTATGTCAGCTGTGTAGCAGACCTGTGCTTGTCAGGTATGTATGTAGCAGTGCTATGTGTGTAAGGTACTGACCTGGACCCCTCCACTTCTTTAAACCACCAGGAAAAATTTAGTAAGCAGAAAATATTTTTTTTCTAATTTTCTGTTGTCTAAATCTGGGGCATTTCTTAGGGTATATGAACACATTGTAGATTATTCATGGTATTTCTGCATGGATTACATGTCATGCAGTACCAGCAAAGTGAATGAGATTAGTCAATTCTCATGTACACTGAAGATTTTTTCTACAAGGAAATTAACTTTCAAAATTCACAGCATGTCAATTATGTTAGCGGTTTTATCTGCGGATTTCATCCTTATCAAATGAAGGATGCGACTTATGGCAAAATCACATCAAATACACCAAAAAAGAAAGAAATCAGCAAGAAAAGTCATGCAGATCTTCTGTGCATTTACCCACACCCATGTGCAGGTACCTTAATAGTCAGGTACATTTAATAGTCCAGAAAAGATGGTAAATATTTGGACCAAAAAAGGGGGACTTGACACTTAATTTATTATACTGTAGAGGACACTGTAGCTGGTTTGTGGGAGAATGATGCTGTAGCACCCACTCATTAGTGTAGCAGTCAGAGAGGATTCTACTACACTCACAGTCAGCGCCCACATTGAAGCGCTGAACGGGAATGTACAGCATGATGTGGGGGTACCAAGCAAGGGAGGGAGGAGGGAAGGAAATCTTATCATCCAAACTCACTCCACTCTCCCAATATACTAGCCTATGCATTTAGCTCAGCTGCTCCTGCTTTACCAACCTATAGCCGGCTTCTTCTGCTACATTCAGCGCCCACATGGAAGATCTGTACAGGGATGTATGTGATGAAGGTACTACCAAGCCGGGGTCCATGTTCATAGGCTTCTGGGCACAGTGGCTCCTGCTACATTCAGAGTCCATATCAAAGTGCTATACAAGAATATACAGCATGATGTGGGCGCTAGCAAGCAAAGTAGGGGGTCGAATCCACGAAAAGTAGGCCAGTGTAGCAACATACAAAGAGACCTCCACATAGGTTTGTCCTGGGTATTTTGCGTACTTGTAAAAGCTGATGACTTTGCATCACAACTATTCCTAATTCCATTAAAGGGGTATTACCATCTCCAACATCAAATTTTAAAATGGCACAATGGTCATATAGATTATTTTTCTAAATACATGTTATTATTTATTTTCCCCCCTTGACAGATATTCAACCCCCTCCTACTCCATTGTTTGATGTTGGTCTCCATTAGTTACGGCCACCTTTACATGTCCGAACCTGTGGGCCACACTTGTGCAGAACGCGCTCTTCTTTCACCCAGGCGGCCGCTGCTTCATACAGGAACAGGTATCTCCACTCTTCCCGGCCCCTTCTGATACAGAGCTGCTCTGTTTCAGATGCGGCGATCCCTAGAGCCGCAGTGAGCGGAGAGCGGTGACGTGCCCAGCTATCTACGGGGGACCCGGCAACCAGGTAAGTATATCCACTAAACCACCAATGAATTTATTTATGATAGTAATCAAAGAGCTATCCACTGAATCACCAATGAACTTATTTATGATAATAATCAAAAGTCTATTCCCTGAACCACCAATGAATTTATTTATGATAGTAATCAAAAGGCTATCCACTGAACCACTAGTGAATTTATTTATGATAATAAAAGGGCAGTATATGTATCACGCTACCAACAATTATATTTAGTATAATAATCTAACGGGAATATATAAATCAATTTCATCATGCTACCAACTATTTATTATAATAGGAGGGGAGTATATGAATTATTGGAGGGGAGTATATGAATACTATCCACATGAACGAGCATACAAGGACTGAGTTTTCAGTGTGATGTCATAAGAAGGCGTGGCAGCCCTTCACTCAAACTGCCTAAGCCCACCCAGCCTTAGAAGCAGGAAACCAGGAATATATATAATATACAGTACAGACCAAAAGTTTGGACACACCACACATGTCATAAGAAGGCGTGGCAGCCCTTCACTCAAACTGCCTAAGCCCACCCAGCCTTAGAAGCAGGAAACCAGGAATATATATAATATACAGTACACACCAAAAGTTTGGACACACCTTCTCATTCAAAGAGTTTTCTGTATTTTCATGACTATGAAAATTGTAGATTTACACTGAAGGCATCAAAACTATGAATTAACACATGTGGAATGATATACTTAACAAAAAAGTGTGAAACAACTGAAAATATGTCTTATATTCTAGGTTCTTCAAAGTAGCCACCTTTTGCTTTGATTACTGCTTTGCACACTCTTGGCATTCTCTTGATGAGCTTCAAGAGGTAGTCACCTGAAATGGTTTTCACTTCACAGGTGTGCCCTGTCAGGTTTAATAAGTGGGATTTCTTGCCTTATAAACGGGGTTGGGACCATGAGTTGTTTTGGGCAGAAGTCAGTTTGATACACAGATGATAGTCCTACTGAATAGACTGTTAGAATTTGTATTATGGCAAGAAAAAAAAAGCTAAGTAAAGAAAAAGGAGTAGCCATCATTACTTTAAAAAATTAAGGTCAGTCAGTCCGAAAAATTGGGAAAACTTTGAAAGTGTCCCTAAGTGCAGTCGCAAAAAACATCAAGCTCTACAAAGAAACTGGCTCACATGAGGACCGCCCCAGGAAATGAAGACCAAGAGTCACCTCTGCTGCGGAGGATAAGTTCATCCAAGTCACCAGTCTCAGAAATCGCAGGTTAACAGCAGCTCAGATTAGAGACCAGGTCAATGCCACACAGAGTTCTAGCAGCAGACACATCTCTACAACAACTGTTAAGAGGAGACTGTGTGCAGCAGGCCTTCATGGTAAAATAGCTGCTAGGAAACCACTGCTAAGGACTGGCAACAAGCAGAAGAGACTTGTTTGGGCTAAAGAACACAAGGAATGGACATTAGACCAGTGGAAATCTGTGCTTTGGTCTGATGAGTCCAAATTTGAGATCTTTGGTTCCAACCACCGTGTCTTTGTGCGACGCAGAAAAGGTGAACGGATGGACTCTACATGCCTGGTTCCCACCGTGAAGCATGGAGGAGGAGGTGTGATGGTGTGGGGGTGCTTTGCTGGTGACACTGTTGGGGATTTATTCAAAATTGAAGGCATACTGAACCAGCATGGTTACCACAGCATCTTGCAGTGGCATGCTATTCCATCCGGTTTGCGTTTAGTTGGACCATCATTTATTTATCAACAGGACAATGACCCCAAACACACCTCCAGGCTGTGTAAGGGCTATTTGACCAAGAAGGAGAGTGATGGGGTGCTATGCCAGATGACCTGGCCTCCACAGTCACCAGACCTGAACCCAATCGAGATGGTTTGGGGTGAGCAGGACCGCAGAGTGAAGGCAAAAGGGCCAACAAGTGCTAAGCATCTCTGGGAACTCCTTCAAGACTGTTGGAATACCATTTCCGGTGACTACCTCTTAAAGCTCATCAAGAGAATGCCAAGAGTGTGCAAAGCAGTAATCAAAGCAAAAGGTGGCTACTTTGAAGAACCTAGAATATAAGACATATTTTCAGTTGTTTCACACTTTTTTGTGCAGTATATAATTCCACATGTGTTAATTCATAGTTTTGATGCCTTCAGTGTGAATCTACAATTTTCGTAGTCATGAAAATACAGAAAACTCTTTGAATGAGAAGGTGTGTCCAAACTTTTGGTCTCTACTGTATATATATCAGTCATTGTCCTGGGACAAGACCCTGCCCTTATGTGGATATATTTTTCTACTAAACATATGAACAAAAAAAATATTTACCAGAAAAACTACCAAGTCTTGGAGCCGTCATATCCGAGCCATCGTAAATCTCTAGGGAATCCCAGTTATGTTCTGTTACAAAAGTCAAAACTTGTATCTGTCAAACAAAGAAGACATGACATAAATTGCGATATACTATATCCTTGATTTGGTTGATAAAGACCATTTAGTGGATAACAAGTGTAGCATAATTACTACCAACAATAAAGGTTTTTCAGCTTTTATGACTATTCTAATTTGGGAACGAGGAATTGAATCTTTAAAATTGCACCCCTGTTTACTGGCTTATTCATATCCCTCTAATACCTGTATCTCGAGTGCCTTTAGTGTAACTAGTATCAACTTGTCAATTCATGTTAGCAGCCATTTCACAATGACCATTTTTTGTAAAAGCAGGTTGAATGGTCTTGATTTTTTTAAATAAAATATGCTTACCTGAATTCCTGATCCCTCTGTCACTATAATTTTCCAAACACAATTCAAGCTGTTGCCATAAGGCTCAGGAAAACCTGGAGATAATATTGTTCCTCGTCTCTCTGTAAAATTTCCACTGCATGGTACTGTAGAATGCAAAGTAAATAAGAGAGCATGAAATTGGTATATATTGAGCAGTTTATTGGTTTGGACCTGACATCAATTTTCAAGAAAGTTCTTTAACCCCTTCACGTCAGCCATCTGTGTATATACGTCCTATCTGCACATGCCCCATGCAGATAGCATGTATATACACGTGCAGGCAGCGCTTTAATCCCAGCGCTGATCAGTGCTGGGATTAAAGCTCCTGCTCCTGCAAGCTAGCAGGAGCAGGTCGGGTCCCGGCTCACAGAGAGAGCGGGGACCCTAAGGAGAAGACAGGAGTGGTTTATTAACACTTCTGCCTTCTCCTGTGCCTGAAAAAGAGCCTTACCTGAAGGCATGCTGGAGGAGGAAGGTGTTAGTCCCAGCAGTCACGTGACCGCCGGGTGTCTCGGGGCCAGAGCAGTGCTGCAGGGTCTAAGGAGACCCTGATCAGCTCTGCCTGTGTCTAACGCCCCCACAGGGGACTGTTTTCACCTGTAACTGGTGCATCTGTGGATGCCCCAGTTACAGTGGAAACAGTGAAAAAAAA
Source organism: Rhinella marina (assembly GCA_900303285.1). Lineage (NCBI taxonomy): Eukaryota > Metazoa > Chordata > Amphibia > Anura > Bufonidae > Rhinella > Rhinella marina. The sequence continues at coordinate 22,859 of ONZH01028371.1, read as the reverse complement.
GTTTTAAAAAAAGTCAATGCCCTCCAGAGGTCTTTTAATGACCTCCTGGGGACATATTATGTGTCAAAAATAAATTGATATATAAGTAAAAAAAAATAATAATAAAAATACAAATAAAAAGTGTAAAAAAAAATAAAATTAAAACGCAGTCGCCAACGGAAACATATTCTCCACCATAGTCGCCCCGTTCAATAAAATCTATACATGTTATATATCAAAACGATCGTCATCAAATAGGGAACCCATTGCAATAATTAATTTGTGTGTAAAAATAAAAATCTATAATGAAAAATTATTACTTTTTTTTAATAAGAATTAGTGGCTTTTTGTTAAAAAATTAACGAAATTTAAACTTACAAAAATATAAAAATCTTAAAAATTAACATTCTAATAAAAAGTCCTAAGTGTCAAGTAAAAAAAATTGCTAAAATTATTTTGGTATTCAAACAAATAAAAAAATAGGGTCACTAAACCACCACGTGCCCAAATCACAAAAAGTTGCCTGGACATTCAGGCCTTTTATAGATCCGGTCATTAAAGGGTTAAAAATGTTATTTTCTTCAAGAGGTTCCAAAGATATTTTCAGGGCAAAAACAATTTATTTTAAAAAATAGTCACAAATGGTGCAAATAAAAAATAGGTCATGCTCATACTCATGTCATTCTTATTTTACTGATTCCTGCCACTGCCATTCTAATGCTGCCATAGATCCTACTATTCTTGACTTCCTGGTCCTGGGTTGATATTATAGAGAAGCCAGGAAAGGGCAAATCAAGCAAACACTGCCTGAGGCAAGTCACCAATATGGTTAGTGATTGGCTGAGTGGACCCTTCTTGGCATTTCCACCACATCAAGCCAGGAACAAGAAGTGCAGAGGAACAGGAAACAAAACATAGATGACCAGCAGTGGTGAGGAACCAGTGAGGGAGAGTTTGCCTCACAATTGTTATTTATACCTTTTGTATCTTTTGCGGGTACTACCTGGAATTCTTCATTGTTAATTTTTGTATGCAGAAAATTCCCAATAAATGTTAGCAAATTTTACAGACATAAAAAACAATATTTATGTCAGAAGGACTTTTAGGGGGCCTGATCTGCCATAAATACATTGGTAAAGGTCCCTTGTTTTCCGCCAATTGCTTATACTTATTATTATAGCTAAAACCTCCAATAAAAATTAAAATATAATGTAGGGTCTTTATAAGTGCAGGAAAAAATAAAATAAAAAAAAAAACTTACTTTCCCATTAAGGAAAATTTTTGTTGACTAAAAAAGGAATTTATAACAATCTAGTTTCAAAATCATTAAAGTTTAGGAAGATTTGCTTCTATGCTTTCTTATAATGCTTCTTAATATTTTTACAAGTTCCTTCCCTCTATGTTTAAAGGTATAAATATTGAAACCATAGAGTTCTCAAGTCCTTACCTTTTGTCTTCCCTGAGGCCCCTTTACTGGCACTTGGGCCTTAATAATATTAAAATCAATAAGGACTCATCTGTCTTTATTAACCACTTCAAGTCTGCCCATTGACTATAAACGTCCTAGGAGTGGATCTCTATCTCTGAATGGACGTTTTAAAACGTCCTTGAGCTTTGCCCCCTGTGTGCAGCACCTGTACATAGAAGCTCCATTACTCAGCTGCCTCCTGACAGCCAAGAACATGGAGCTTTAACCTGAGACCTTTTTTCCTGGTCTCCAGGTTTTTGATCACTCTGACAAGCTGTCAAAGCCATCACAAATGTATGTACTATCTCCCTCTCATTACTTCTGGTCACAGAGCAGTTTACAACCACATATGGGGTGTTTCTGCAAACTTCAGAATCAGGAAAATAAATATTCAGGTTTGATTTGCGGTTTAACCTTGCTATCTTATAGGAAAATTTAATTAAAAATTGAAAATCTGCAAAAAAATGTATTTATTTTTAAATTTCACCTTTCTTTTTTAATTATTGTGGGAAATCTAAAGGGTTAACAAACTTTGTAAAATCAGTTTTGATTACATTGGGGGCTGTAGTTTCTAAAATATGTTCATTTATGGGAGGTTTCTACTATTTAAGCCCCTCAAAGTCACTTTAGAACTACAAAGGTCCCCTAAAATTAACTATTGGAAATTTTCATGAAAATCTTAAAAATTACATTTAAAATTTGAAGCCTTCTAACATCCTAAAAAAATAAAATTACATTTCCAAAATTATGCCAACATAAAGTGGACATATGGTGACTGTTCATTAATAACAATTTTATTAGGTATCCCTATGCAACTTAAAAGCAGAGACATTCATATTAAAAAATTGTGATTTTTTTTTCAAAATTTTCAGTAAATTTTGGATTTTTTATAAATAAAGGTAAAATATATTGACTCAAATTTCCTATTAACATGAAGTACAATGTGTCACGAGAAAACAGTCTCAGAATGGCCTGGATAAGTAAAAGCGTTCCAAAGTTATTACCACATAAAGTGACACATGTCAGATTTGCAAAATTAGGCCTGGTCAGGAAGGGGGTAAATGGCCCGGATGGGAAGTGGTTAATATGTGGCTGCTGAATATTCCAGATAAGACTTTCAAAGGTGATTTTCATTATAAAAAGTAAACATTGACATTCTTTTCCGAGGCTTTGTCATTACGTTATCTGTTTAACGGTACAAAAGGATTGCAGTCTGGAGTACATTGAATTGATTTGTACATCATCTGAAGATTTCTAAAACTTTCCATACAGTATCCATTTTTGTGCTTATCATAGTTCTACCAATCTGTGCTGCTCAGAGATCATTTTATCATATATTATTACTTACGCAGATGTAATAGAGAAAATGTTGTAATGGGCTATTGAAATGCAATCCCACAGAAAATCAAATTAATTACTGGCTACGCAAAGCAAATGAATACATTTCACAATATTAGGTGCATACGTATTAAATGTGAAATAAATGAATTTACCTAAACAGACTGGCACTGTATCATTCCATTGTGCTAATCCATTGGGTACTCTCTGACAATGAATAGCTTTAGATCCTTTAAGTAAGTATCCAGGATTGCATTCAAATCGAATTACAGAACCTGCTGAAAAATCAGAGCCAATTCTTCTGCCGTATCTGGGCTCAGGAACTGAGCTGCACTGGGTGTCACTTGTACGAGGGACAGCTAGAAAATAAAATGTTTAGGACCAAATTAAATGTTTGTACTGTATGTAGATATCAGCAAAAGGGTAAAGTAGTATGATAAATATTGAATATTCAGCAACTTTCAGTGAAAATTTAAAAGACAAAAAACTAAAAATTAGTAAATACTATAGAAGAAGACTTCAAGGCTAATCCTCTAAGGGAGAAGGTGTACTATTAGTTGGTCTGACAGTACGCAGTGTCATTGTTGACAGAGCATGTTCTATTAAAGCAAACATGCCAACATAAAATGAGCCATTGCTTAAATCACATTTTTATTTTTTTACATTTTATTTACAATTTTGGCAATTAAAACAAAATCATACTAATTGTCTATATTTAAAAAAAATCTGAAATTACGCCGTGTTCACACTGGACACTGAGCTTAATATGTCCAGACATTCTGTTTGGAGATCTGGTTTACAGAAGCCACATGGGCCATAAATAGTGTTGAGTAAATAAAAGCAGACTTCAAATCAGAATTTCAGGAAAAATTTGATTCATCATGAAGCCAAATTTACTCACACTTCGTAGTAACGAATGCATTTTTCCTGAAAAACAAAAAAAATACATACCTCATCTATTTTCTTCAATCAAGATGGCCATGATGGCTTCTCCATGAGCAAATGGATGATATATGTATTTTTGGGGTTTTAGCCCCTGATTAACCCAGATGCCCCAATCAGCATTGAAAGCGACATCTAAGGGCTTCAATTAGGGAAGGGGGGTGGCGTGATCATCGCTCCCGTCATTGCTTCCTCTACGTACAATGGAATGCAATTGGTGATGAGTAATTCATAATAACTCAAATTTCTTTGTGAACTTATGTAAATGAAGCAGTCAAATCTCATTTTTGATAACTTTGCTCATGTCTAGCCATAAACATAATAGACTGGAGCTGACCTCATTGACTTCTATAGGAAAGTTTTCTGGCCTACACAAAAACCATTATGTAGGGAGTACATAACCTGTGACATCACCCATTGTTAATGATGGATCCAATGTTATCTAAATAGAGGTGTTATCCTTCATTGTAATCCTGAATGTGATGATAACGACAAGAGTGCTAAAAAGTGATCTGCAGAAAAAAAGATGTCTATACATATAAGGCTTTATGGCTATTTTGGATTCTGTAAAATTTCATGATTTTGTAAAATGTAAATAGTTACATGGAGCATTGATTACAAAAAAATTACAAATAAAACATGTTTAACATGTTTTGTTTTTTATGAATAAAAAGTGGATGTGTGTATATATATGTGTATGTAGTCTATTATACTATTGCTAATACTAGTAATGATTGCTATAAAGTTTTAATTTTTGTATTGTTTTTATTTCACTTTTTATAATTTTTTTATGATTTTTTTTACCAATTTTCTTATTTATTTACTTTTACATTTTATTCATTTGTAGTAAAAGTGAATTAACCCCTTCCTGACAGTCATGGCAGGAAGGGGTTAATTAAAATCCTGTAGATTGACAGTTAATTTTATAGTCAGTAATAGGTGTTCTTATATCAAGAAGAGCACTCCCCATTGACTTTTACATTGTACACTGCGATAGATCTGAGTAGCCAGATACTACAAGGATGTCACTCAGTGAGACCAGTTCTGCTGCTCTTAGCATTCCTCACTATGACTGCAGCTGTCTACTGATTGCACAGTCACTGAAATCTGCAGCACCACAAAACACCGACATATGATAATGTAACCCAACACTTTTATATACCGGGTTACAGATAAGAGCCTACCACCACAACATGTAAAGTCGTACAGCGGTATGCAAAAGGTTAACCAGATATAAACAGTAGTTGCAGGTTTGTTTTTCTTTTTTTGCTTCCAGTAGGGAATTTTAGAAGTTGCAGAGCCACTAGATATGATCATCTTATCACCATGGTGTTGGTTCATAATGGAGGCAACACAGTAGTGACAGATCCATTAACAGTTAACACATGAATTACTATCATTACATTTCCATCAACCAGCTTTGGATAAGAAATGTATATGGTATTATTAGCTAACAGCATGTTCACATCTATGTCAGAGGCTCTGTTCAGGTCCTATGTCACAAAGTTTGTCAAAAACTAATGGAGAGAAAAGTCCTGCATGCCCGACTTTATTCTCCGAAAAAAAAAGGTTCTCCCGAACAGTTATGTGCCGAATCCTATACATCCATTATTTTCATTATACTGCTATAATGGAAAAGAGCAATCTGAATAATGTGATATAAATGTGTCCTAAGTCATTACTGTACACAGACTTGTTTATTTACTATGCATGTTTGAATGCCTCTTAAAACAGTTGATCAGTAGGGGATGCCAAGATCAAGACCTTAACAATCGAATATTGACGGCCAATCCAAAAGTTAAACCATAAATCTAATAGAACTGGATATGTTTAAATAACACACACCTACTGTTAGCAGAAAGGGCACATTTATCCACTGTTAAAAGCCACAAAAATGACTTTAAAAAGTTTTAAAATATGGTGAACTTCAAATTATTTCATATTTGTGTAATAATTTGCAATTTTTTAAACGTCTCTTCAATTTCATCAGAAGGAGGTATGGCCTCCCATAGCTTGAAATATTTACTATTATTTATACCTGAAATTGGCATAAATTATAACTGAAATTTTGAACAGCTAAGTCACGTAATTCAGTTTCTGGTACACACAGGGACACGTAATAAATCTGTCCCAAAATCTTTTTAAGTTGTCATAAAAACAATTAACATTGCATTAATATAAACATAGCAGACCAATAGTTCTGCATAGAAGGCATAGGGGCAGATAAACTGTGTGTACAATTATTAGTCAAGTGAATAGTTTGACAATATTATTTTTATATGTATTTTCCAACTCCAAGCTGTATAAATCTGAATGCTTATTGTATTGAAAGATATAAAGTGATATGTACATATTTGTGTAATGAATGAGAATGTGGCCTAAGGAGATCAAGACTCTATATCAAGGTGTGCATAATTTGTAGGCAGCTTGTCCTCTGGCAAAATGTGTCAAAAATAGATTCAGCTGACTATAAAAACTCTGTTAAAAGTCTTTCACAGGGATGTACAGTAGCACTCTTAAAATTCTGTTTTTTTTTACAAATAGTCAACAGGGTCGCAAGAAATGTGTTGAGAATAAAGAATAAATTAACTGCCAAATATTTGAGAAGAATCAAACAGAAAACAACCAGGAACCAATTATCCTCTAGTCATATTCCAGAACTGCAACCTCCCTGGAGTTGTCGGAAGTACAGGATGTTCAGTCCTCAGAGAAACTTTCAAGGTAAGGAAGCCTGAAACTCAACTATCCCTAACTATCAACTAACTACAAGACACATATATTGAAACATCAAGAATGGGCAAAAAAATATCTGAAGATGGGTCAAAGGTTTAATGGACTTATGGGCTGATGGGCACAGAGCTCCACTTTGACTCAGACTCAACCAAGGTGAAGGTAGGGTACTGCCATAAGTTGGCATTATTAAAGATGAGCTAGTTAGATATTTTCATTTTGAAGATTGACTCAACATCAGATCTTAAGCATACTGCCACTTTTAAGAAGATAATTTCTTTAGGCAGTGGTATAGGAAAAAGTCTCCATCTATCAAGAAATCCGTGATTTTTATGCAGGGCAATGCTTTATCACATGTATCAAAGTACTTCACTGCATGGCTAGCCAGTAACGGCCTTAAAGATTAAAGAATAATGACATGACCCCAAACCCTATTGAGAACTTGTGGGACCTTCTTAAATTAAATATTTACTGTAAAGGAAAACAGTACACTTTTCTGAACAGTATCTAGGCTGTGGTTGCTGCTGCACACATTAAGAAACTGACAGACTTATGACTGTTAATGAAATGAGTGTGGCTATATTGGTGACTGATTTTTTTTTAACTGTCAGAAATGTTTATTTGTTAATTTTGAGTTGTTTATTTATTATTCTCACCTTAACCCACTATCAGCATCCGCTATAGATGTACAGTGGATGTCAGATCTTTAAAGATGGTGCCCATTCCTAAGCGGAACAAGCTGCCATAGCTGCCTAGTGCCTGCTGTTTCATAGAGCAGACACCCTTGGCTAATGTTCACGATCAAAGAGGGCGTTCCTTGTAAGCAATGAGCCTGAGCCTGTACTAGGCATCCAGGATCATTACTTGTATATTACAATTCAGGCCAACGGTGGCAGTACTGAACTATAATATATGTAGCTATGTCTGTATAGGAAATACAGACATAGAAAATGTCTAATGTAGAAAATTCCATTACTCTATACCAATTGCAATCTGATGATTGCATGTTGTGGTCCACTTGAGGACTGAAAAAAGTTAAAAGAAAAAAGTTATAAAAATATAAACAAATAAAAAATGTTAAATCAAATCAACCCTCTTTCCTCAAAATCAAATTATGCACACAGATCTTCTACTAAGAAAGCCAAAACCCCATTTTTACTTTCTTAAATATTCAGGTTTGAGTTTTATTAACATTTTGGATTGGCCAACAGCACTGTACTAGTTCAATCATTAAATTAATCCTCAAATACATAACTTGCCAAATAATTGAGTGTACAGTATATGCAAGTATCATAATTTCATAGGCCAGCTTTGCACAAAAAGCACAAGCCTCTTAATAAATTTGCCACATATTCCACAATTCACGAAAATCAAATATATGCCATCTATTAGATGGTGTAGCTTTAAATAATAATTCAATCCAGTTTGTGAGAATAAATTATGGTAAATTTGAAGGGTAGTACGAAACTACATCCTATTTTGCCAACCTCTGCCGGTTTTTCTTGTCACTTTTAAAAAGTGAAAAGCCCCAAATTATGTCACAAATATGTTGTGAGACATTTTAGGCCATGATAGCTGCATCGTATATACAATATCTGCCCTATTATCTTATATGTTAGTTTAACCAGATATATATTTAGTATTTGTTTTGTAATGTTATTTGCACACTTCTCTTTATAGTGTCTTTTATTTTCCTGTGTCATGTACTGACCCCTCTAGCCATTCTCTAGGCATTAGTGTATATAAGCTTCACTTACAGCGTTCTTTAAATAAATGTTTAATATTTTACATGATAATATTTCTCATGATAAAAAGTGATGACATATCTTCATGCTATAATACCTTGCAAAAGGGGTTGCAGTGCTAAACAACCCCTGCTGCAGGAATGGATAATATTGTGTATCGTCATTTGTTGTTATATTTTATATCTACAGTATTTGTAAATATATTTTTAAGTGATTTATAATTCTAAGCGATGTATAACGTTATCTATGAAAGCATATATGGAAAACCTGTTTTATAAATTTAATATTTCTTTATGGGTGTCCAATTTGCTACAACATAATTGCTTTGCCACTAGGATGAAGTGGTCAGCCTATGGTGGAGCAAATTAAGGCATAGGCATTTTTCCCCACAACCCTTTCTTGACTAGTAAAAGGCAATTTACAAAGATTAGGGCATTGAATGCATATAGTACTCACCAAATCTCCAGTTATCAAATAAACCCTGAGCCACTAAAAAATATAATATACAGAAAAAAAACAGTTTGGAATCCAAGTTCTAAATGAGCCTTATGAATTACACATTTGAGTTTATTAGAATCTGAAAATCACGCTGTGAACAATGGAAAAATATTGAAAACATAATACATATAACTTCTGCATCTAAATTCTGCATTACAAGTGTTCAAATCATGACAAGTTGTTATGTCTGTTACATACTGGATCCAGTGCTAGCTTCTGTTCCGTCTTTTGCATTTCTTATGTTTTATAGTGGGAATATTCACTTCATATGCTTCATGGTAGAAGTTCAGGTTCAGAGTAAACACTTCCTTCTTCCAAATTCTTCCAAATTCTTCTGTTAAAAATTTCCATTGGGACTTAAAATTGCAGTCTGTACTGCAGTTTTGTTTCAATCAACTGCTCAGCAATAGAGATATAAAAGTGATTGCTCAGCTACACTCAGAAGAGAAAAGTTGGCTTTTTGGAAATCATGTAGTATAGAGGTTTGATTTGCCCTCATTGATTGCTATTTATTATCCTGTTTACTGTATATACAGGTAAATGAGATTATCTTCTATACATCAGTATTTAACGACAAGCAACTGTAAAACATATCTTTGTCTATATTAAATTTGTCTTGCTATGAATAGCCATGTCTGAATTTTTATTTTAAACCCACTACAGCTATATAAAATGTAAGATAGGGACAAAAAGGTGACAATTCTGAGGGCAGGTACCAGAGTGAAAGCACTGTATTGTACTGTACTAATATAATAGTATCTTTCCTCACCGACACACCCAATGCATAGACTGTATTGGGTTGATAGCAGGGATAAGTGAACTTGTGTTTCAAGTTCGGCATACAAGGTTTGGGTTATCTAAGAATTTCCTATTTGGATTCCGCTACCATGGACCATGAGTCCCTTCTCCCATTAAGTTACATAATAGTCACATGCGTCTTACAATGCTAAGTGTTTGATTGAGGTGGATCCTTGGAGCCCTGGGATGTTTGTGAGAGCTGAACTCTCAACACTTGTTATGTATATACAATGATTAAAGGGGTTGACCCTTTTGGGCTTTTGTTGACCAGTGTGTTTGTGAGATAACTATATGGCACTTATTAATATAGTGTGGACAGCACAGAATATTTGCCCAACAAGGAGACATGACTAATGAAATATAGCAAATGTCTCATAGCAAACAAAGGCTATGTTTGTGTCATAGAGTCATCTTAAATATACATTGGTCAAAGTAGCAAGAAAGTGGAAAACTGAAATAATATTTAGCTGTGGCTTGAATTTAGATCTTGGGGGGATGTCTGACATACTGTCTGCTGCAACTAGACCGAGAAAGAACAATTTTGCTTTCATCGATCTTCAAAATGTTGCACAATTTCTCCTTGGGCCAGTCAATATGTTTCTTGGTAAATTTTAACCTATTCAGGACATGTCTTTTTCTTTAACAATGGGACACTGAAAGTTTTTGCTGGTAACTTGGCTTCAGTTAATCATGTTCTGATTGTAGCAGTACTCATTGGTAACTTCAGAATTCAGATCTTTTTGGACTTGTTATTCCACAGAATGAATGACTTCACCAGTTTAACTCCCACTCCTATTATTTTGAACAAGCTCCATTAGGAGAAGCATTTTCCTTTTTTGAACAAATCAACTTGTAAAATCTATTCTACCCCCTGACAGATAGCATTAAAACAAGATATCAGTTATTCAGTTAACCCCTCAAGGACAGGACAATTTTTGTTTTTACATTTTCATTTTTTTCTTTTCTGCATTCCAAAGCATTAACTTCTTATTCACATAGCCAAGTATTTATTTTTTGTGTATTTTTTATTGTTTATCTTTTGTATGTAAAATTAGGAAAGGGGTGATTTGACTTTATTATTTGCTTTTTTATGTTTTAAAATATTTTTTTTTCTATATTTTACACTTTAATTTTTAGTCCCTTTAGGGGACTTAAACATGCAATCTTCTGATTGCTTGTGCTATAGGTTGCAATAGAATACTTAGGCATTTATCTATGACAGACCTGGGAACCTTCAGAAGGCTCCAGGCTGTCACAGCAAACAATCAGAGCTCCATATGCTACAGTTAATTTTGACAGCAACATCTCAGGTGATAAATGACCAGGATTTCCATTGTCACCAATCTCAGTCACTGCTGGAGGGTGCCTGCTGTATTATACAGCTGGCACCTGCCATGTATGGAGCAAGCACAACGCGTGAACTCCACACATCCCCTTAATGCTAATCATGTACAGACATTTTAGGGAAAATTCAGCTTCGCAGGGAATCAAATTTTCCCTAAAATTGGGATTGAAGTCCACTTTGAGAACTTTGATTTGCTCAGCATTAATCATTAGTTTTTCAGTAGAAATGAGAGAATCTATGAAAGGTCTGTGTTTGCTGATAAAAACTGTAATTTTCCTATATATGACAATTGAGGTTGAAAATATGGATCCACATTTCATAGTTTCAGAATCTATTACATGATTGGAATACAGCTATGTAATAGGAAAATTGCCTGACAACAATGCATCAATGAAGGGGCATTTCAGAGTCACTATTTCTTTTTTGAACATCTTAAGGGCTTACGCACATGACTGTATGTATTTTGTGCTCAGCAAAAAACACATCCGCAAAATATACGGGTGACGTCCGTGTGCATTCTGTATTTTGCAAAATGGAACAGTACTATCCTTGTCCATAATGCAGACAAATAGGACATGTTCTATTTTTTTGCGGAACGGAAATACGAACATATGGAAACGGAATGCACACAAAGTAACAACCTGTTGAAATGAATGGTTCTGTTTACGGTTCACGGAAAGAAAATATGTTCGTGTGCATGAGCCCTAAGGCAAATTTTGACTGCCCATCTGAGCAGGCAATTATCCGGAAGGAACTGTTCCTTCCTAATAATTGCCTGCTCATCAGTTGAGATAAGAGCTACATTTACATGCAATGATCCATTGTTTGGGGATAAATGATTGCTTGAGCCGTCACTTTTCCTCATATAGATTAATTGTCTCTGAGCAGCAGATCTCTATTTGGGTTCTTGGAGAACTGGGCCGACTTCTCTGTCGGCTTCAGGCTCTACCGTAGGGATGGGCTGCACCTCAATGGGGAAGGGGCAGCAGTTTTGGGGGAGAAGATGTCTAGAAGGCTGGAGGAGTGTTTAAACTAGGGACTGAGGGGAGGGTAACTACATTAGGCAAGGTAATGGAACTAGGGGAGGAATGGAAGGAGGAACTAGAACAGTGCAGAAGGAAAGGTGTAGGGGAAAAATATACATACACCTTTTAACTGTATGTACACTAATGCCAGAAGCCTAACTAATAAAACTGGTGAACTAGAATTAGTGATGTGTGAGGAGGACTATGACATAGTGGGAATAACTGAGACATGGCTGGATGATACCTATTACTGGGCAGTTAACGTACAGGGTTACAGTCTGTTTAGAAAGGATCGCCAAAACCGTAAAGGGGGAGGGGTCTGCCTTTATGTAAAGTCCTGTCTAAAGCCCACACTCCGGGAAGATATAAGTGAGGGACATGAACATGTGTAGTCACTGTGGGTAGAAATAAATGGAGCAAAAAACAATAATAAAATACTAATATGATGTTATTATAAACCACCTAATATACCAGAGTTCATAGAAAATCTACTTCTAAATAAAATAGACGAGGCGGCAAATCATAATGAGGTCTTTATTATGGGGACTTCAACTACCCAGATATAGACTGGGAAACTGAAACCTGTATATCTCATAAAGGAAACAGGTTCTTGGCAATAACCAAAGACAATTACCTTTCCCAACTTGTTCAGGACCCGACTAGAGGGATGGCCATACTGGACTTAGTATTAACCAATAGACCGGACAGAACAACAGATGTGCAGGTTGGGGGACACCTGGGAAATAGTGACCATAAAATAATAACCTTCCAATTGTCATTCAAAAGAGCGTTTCTTCAGGAAGGAACAAAAATACCAACCATCAAAAAAGCAAAATTTAGCCAACTAAGAGAGGCCATAGACCTAACTAACTGGGACAAAGTCCTCAAAAATAAAAATACAGCCACAAAATGGGATATTTTTAAAAGCATCCTAATGTCTAATTGTGAGAGGTACATACCTTATGGGAATAAAAGGGTAAGGAACAAGAAAAAAACAATGTGGATAAATAGAACTGTAAAGAAAGCAATAAATGACAAAAACAAAGCATTTAAATCACTAAAAAAGGAGGGGAGTGAGGAAGCATTGAAAAGCTATAAGGAAAAAAATAGAATATGTAAAAGACAAATAAAAACAGCCAAACTATAGACCGAGAGATTAATCGCCAAAGAGAGTAAAACTAACCCTAAAATGTTCTTTAATTATATAAATGGTAAAAAGTATAAACCTGAAAGTTTCAGCCCCTTACAGAGTAATGAGGGAGGAGTTGCAGAGAGCGATGAGGAGAAAGCAAAGGTACTAAATATCTTTTTCTCCACTGTATTCACAGAGGAAAATAAACTGTAAGATGAAATGCAGAATATAAAAGTAAATTCCCCTTTAAAAGTGCCCTGTCTGACCCAGGAAGAAGTAGAGCTGCGTCTTAAAAAGATTAAAATAGACAAATCCCGGGGGGCGTGGTTTGCTGACCGGGCAAGATGGCCACATGATAGCAGAGCTCCGACAACCTAGCAGCGTTTGACATGGCTTTTACATTCACCCGACATCTCACTCTGCACCAACAGGCTTCTTTAAGCCCCACCTGCCTCCCTGATGATGACTAGAGGGAAGAGGTCCATGAAAAAGCAAGGCAAGCTAGACTTTTTCTTCAGCTAAGAAGAAGACAAAGATGGCGCTGAGTCTCCTCCTGTGCTCGGCTCCCCCTCGTCTAGCGCGGCAACGCACTCACCCAGCTCCTCACCAAATGCCGAGACGGATGGAAACAGACCCTACCCAAGGCCGACCCGATCCTCCCCAAGCAGAGGAACAAACTCACCAAGTGGAAATGCAGAACCTAGCAAAAGAATTGATCTGCCATCTACTGGTCCACCTCCTCTGAGCCTGCGTGTATCTGCCTCATCCCCACCGAACTCCAGTCGAGCCAAACAGCGGCCTAGGCGTGAAGCCTCAGATGACTGCCATTCCCATAGCGATGTAACGCTGGTGAGTCTTCCAAATTCTGCGAATATCGCTTTACATTCTTTTCCTACATCTGAAGCCCCAGCTTCCAGCAATCTCCTCAAAGAAATATTTATGGCCTTCAGCTCCTCGTTATCAGGAGACATAGCCTCCTTAATAAAGCCACTACACTCCTCCATTTCACAACTTGGGGGACGTGTTTCTCATATCGAAGATAAAATGAGAGAGTTTTCTACCTCCTTTAACCAACTTGTGGACTCACACAACACTATGTCAGATGAAGCTGACTTCCTGAAAGCAAAAGTCATAGACCTAGAAGATAGGTCTAGGAGGAATAACATAAAATTCGTAAAATTAGTGAGGACATTCAAGCTCAAGATTTATGCTCCTTTGCCCAAGATTTAATGAAAATGCTACTACCTAATTTGTCTAAAGAAGACATGATCATCGATAGAATCCATAGAGTGGCCAGACCTCGTCATCTCCCAGAAACCACACCCAGAGACGTTTTGGCACGTATACATTTCTTCCATGCTAAGGAGGCCCTAATGGCGGCTACTAGGAAGCTAAATGATCTACCATCTCCATTCATTGGAGTCAAATTGTTTGAAGATCTCTCTACAGCAACTCTTCAACAAAGAAGGCTTCTATATCCCATTACTGCAGCACTTCGAGACCACAAGATCCCCTATAGATGGGGAGTTCCCACCAAGATCCTTATTCAAAAAGATGGACTTATTCATCCCATCCTCTCTGTAGAAGAAGGAACCAAACTGCTTGCCACCTGGAACATCTCACCCTGCTCTGCTGAGGACCTACAAAGACCCCCAGGCAAAGTGATTCCTGTATGTCACGTGGTAACATCCAAAAGAAGGAACAAGAGGTGAACTACACACAATTCCGACTTCGCTAGGACTGTCAACTTGCTCTGTTTGAGACGTCAAAACCCGGTCTTAATCGTGAGTGACTTGAAATCAGCTCACATGCTGACATTTTGTTTTTTTTTCTGTTTTGTTTCACCCTACGTTTTTCTCTTAATTGTTGCTTTGATTTGTCTATATTGCAAGCCACATCTACGTGGCTTTACCCCTGTTACGTCTGGTTACAAATGATCTTCTTACACATGTCAGGCTGCACTATGATTACTCTGCATTCTTTAGTTGTCTCGACTGTAACCCTATTATGCCACAGTCATGGCTCTTAAAATTACCTCACTTAATGTAAAAGGTCTCAATAGTCCTTTCAAACGTTCCCTTATGTGGAGAAGCCAACAAGCAAAAATGTGATATCCTACTAGCCCAAGAGACTTACCTTACTAAATCAGATGCTTATAGGATAAAACATCCTAATTTCCCTCATATAGTCCACTCACACCATTCCAAAAAAAGAGAAGAGTACTTTTGTCTATCAAGAATGAAAGGTAGATTTATTATCCAAGTGGGCTCTTTCAACAGTGTTATCTATACTTTGGTGGTTGTCTACGCTCCAAACAGCTGCCCTCCATCTTTCTTCAGCTCACTTGCCAAAAAAGTCGAGACACTCTTTAGGGAGCGATCATTTGGGGTGGAGATTTCAACACTACTCCAAACCCAGAGTCGGATTCAACCACTAAATCCTGACCTAGAGCGTTTGCTTTGGAATCATTACTTTTTCAAGAGGGTCTATATGACATATGGCGGTTGCACCATGACACTGAAAGAGATTACACCTTCTTTTCCCCGATGCATAATTCTTACTCGAAAATTGATGTATTTTTGTTAGACAGGGCTTCGTTAGATTTAGCTAGGTCTTTTACTATCGGAGACAAAACCTGGTCTGACCATGCGGCCATCTCTATCACAGTTGCAGATACCTGCAATAGTCACCGCAACTTTTTATGGCGCAATAATACCTTCCTTATGTCAAGCCCACGATTCAAACTAGAATTACAGAATGCATTACAGGAATACTTTCACACCAATGTTGGGTCAGTTAACAGCTCCTTTACTTTATGGAATGCCCACAAGGCGTTTATAAGAGGTATCTTCATTAAATTGGGACTGATATTATGAATAAAATTAGAGCCTTAGAATCTTAGAATCCTTAAATAAAATGAATCAATCCCAGACTCAAGCAGATGAACTCCGAACTGTATCTTATACAAATATGAGAATAATCTTAAGAGGACCAAATCCCTTTATTACTCACAAGATAACAAGGCAAGCAAACTACTAGCGCAGAGAGTAAAGTCCATAACAGCAAACTCACATATCCCATTTTTACTAAACCAGTCTGATGGCTCTAAAATAAAATTTCCCAGAGATATAGCTCAGGAATTCAACCGTTTCTATGCTTCCTTATATAATGTATATATTCGCCCAAGACGACAACACCAACAAGTTGTCGTCTTTCCTCCTCGCCTGGAGGAAAGAAGGTTTGTACACGAAAATAGAAGAGGATTCTTTACGGTAAGAGCAGTGAGACTATGGAACTCTCTGCCTGAGGAGGTGGTGATGGTAAGTTCACTAGAAGAGTTCAAGAGGGGCCTGGATATATTTCTGGAGAGTAATAACACATTACAGGTTATAGTTACTAGAGATGGGTCGTTGATCCAGGGAGTAATTCTGATTGCCTGATTAGAGTCGGGAAGGAATTTTATCCCTAAAGTGGGGAAAATTGGCTTCTACCTCACAGGTTTTTTTTTTCCTTCCTCTGGATCAACTTGTAGGAAAACAGGCAGAACTGGATGGACAGATGTCTTTTTTCGGCCTTATAAACTATGTAACTATGTTACTATTTTACAACACAATCTGCTGCCCAGAAACCATGATTTAATATACTGCATTACAGTTTTACTCCTTATGGGTGATCAGTAGCACATTTAAATGTTGTCTGGAATGATCATTCATAGTTACGTTTGTTCCAAATAATCGTCACAACAAATATGTGGTAAAGATCAATCTTTAACCTGATATTGTCAGTGCAGAACTATTTGCATTTTATATAAAGCAATGGGAATAAAGTAAATTAATTTAGTAGTGAAACTATGTCATACTTATATATTTCTAAAGTAACTGGCTAATGTATTTTTCACTTTAAAACTGAAAATATTTTAGGTTTATATTTGTATTGCTTCATTATTTTGATCCATTTTGCTGTCTGCTAATAAATTCTTCATTATTAAAAAAAGCTATTTAGACCTATGCATTTGTCCCTTGTGTCTTTAACTGCCATGTGTTAAAACAATTAGCTATTTTTCTTATGAGATTAATCCTCATTACATTTTTGACAACAGTGATACAAATAAAGATTTCTTTATTTTCTACTCGAGCACAATGGCTTCTAAATATAAACTGGAGTCATTGTTAAGTAGGAATTCTGTTTCGTACGTAATTATTTTCCATCCTTTAGTAAATGTTTCACACTGCTGTGAAACAAAATTGAAATCAGCCCAGTGGAAAGTGAAAGATAGAAAATAAGGTCAAGCAGGAATATAGAGTGATAAATAAAATGATTGACTTAGCAGGTGAGATTAGTGTGTTTATTCAGAAAATAGATGCAGTCACAAACAGCAAGCCAAAAATATTTTTTTTCTAATTGAATTCAATTTGTAATGCATTGTATTGCAAAGTATTTTACTGGTTCCTTCCTCTTTATTACCTTGCAATGTAGTTGTTTAGTGGTACTGGATACCTGGCTGTGTTCCCTAAGTATGAAGTAACTGTACATGAGTACAGCACACGGAAGATCTTTAACCTTCCTCTTGTGTTAGCTTTCTGTTACTCTTTCTTATGTTAACGGGTCAGTTTTGACCCGTGTCTTAAATCACCCCTAGGATACCCTAAAAACAGTTATTTATGATCCAATTTGTTTTTTACCTCTTAGTTACCTTGCTAGGGTTTCTCATCCATGGAAGGAATGATTTTAATATTTTTGTTGTGGCCCCCGGGGCCTTTCATTTAAGAGCATACCCTTCATTTTCAATATAAAAATATTGACAATAGCATAAAAAGATCAAAACATGTCTTGATGTCACTTACTCTGGTCATTGGTGATTTGGCCATACATGCCTGGACATGTCCCTAACGCAAGTTGTTGGAGGTAGAGCTGGCTGTGGGCTGTTGGTTTATATTGTGTTTATGAGTTCAGTTTTGGGACTTATTATTGTTTTTTTAATCTTATATTAGACCTGGGTCAAATTGACCCCAACAACACAAATGTTATAATTTTAATAAGAGCATTTTACAATTTGGTAAAATAGTTTTATTTTATTGTATTTTGTTTAAAAATAAGTTCCTGAAAAAGTCAAAAAGTCTTGATGCAATAAACAAATGTATGTAGAATTTGTATACATTTAAAACCTAAAACGGGTCGGTCACGACCCTAACACTAGAGGAAGGTTAGTGGGCTGGGGGGAGGGGGTGTTAGCAGACTAGAAACTTCTAGCTACAGTACTTACAGAGTTTAGCTCCATTGAAGACATCATCAGGGTAAGATATGTCTTACTACCATCACCTCTCTTCGTATCATTTGGGTGTCAGCCAGGTGACATGTTGGGCACTGGTCGATGGGAACTGGCTCATTTGAGGTGAGTACACAACCTCATATTTTTATAAACAATTTATTATATCTTTTCATGAGACAACACTGAAGATATGACACTTTGTAAAGTAGTCAGTATAGAGCTTGTATACCATTCGGTTTGCCCTCAAAGTAACTTAACACACAGCCATTAATGTCTAAATCAATGGCAACAAAAGTGAGTACACCATGAAATGAATATGGCCAAATTTCTCCCAATTAGCCAATTTTAGAGATGAGCGAGCACTAAAATGCCCGGGTGCTCGTTATTCGAGTCGAATTTTTCCCGATGCTCGGGTGCTCATTTCGAATAACGAACCCCATTGAAGTCAATGGGAGACTCGAGCATTTTTTGCAGGGGACCGGAGCACTGCATAGGGAAGGTTGCGTGAAAACCTGGAAACCTCAGAAAATGATGGAAACACCACGGAAATGGACAGGAAACAGCAGGGGCAGCATGCATGGATGCCTCTGAGGCTGCCTAATCGTACCATTATGCCAAATTTTGGGCAACAGCCTGGTGGAGACCCTCAAGACAATTGTGCTGACCCAGACCAAGATGGGCAAGGCACATGCCCATCACATGTTAGTAAAGCACCCAACTAGGTGCAACGAAGGTCCATCACTGCCTGTGGGTGACACCACTGCCCATGCTGGCACTGCTGTCCTATCCCCCGCCCCAGGACGCAGGCATAAGCCTGACACAGCGTGGTGACAGCTTGGTGACCAAGTTAGATTGAGGTAGCAGGTGAACCACCCAAAAATTAACCCTGACACAGCATGGCGGTGAACCCAGAGTGACCAAGTGAGACTGAGGTAGCAGGTGAAGCACTTAAAATTTTACCCTGACACAGAATGGCAGTGAACGTCAGATGCCGCCTGCATGAGATTAGGGATAGAGCAGCTGTCTGTCAGGGAGAGTGTTAGAGCCTCAATTTAGATTTTGGTTAGGCAGGAATCACCCACAAAAAAACAACAGCCCTTCTAAGGGCTACAAGCACCTTTTTTTTTTTTTTTTTTACTCCTCCTGGCTTCTGCATGAGATTAGGGATAGAGCTGCTGTCTGTCAGGGAGAGTGTTAGGGCCTCAATTTAGATGTTCGTTAGGCAGGAATCACCCACAAAGAACCCAACAGCCCTTCTAAGGGTTACAAGCATTTTTTTTTGGCTCCTCCTGGCTGCTGCATGAGATTAGGGATAGAGCTGCTGTCTGTCAGGGAGAGTGTTAGGGCCTCAATTTAGATGTTGGTTAGGCAGGAATCACCCACAAAGAACCCAACAGCCCTTCTAAGGGCTACAAACACCTTTTTTTTTGTCTCCTCCTGGCTGCTGGCTAGGACTTGTAGTGCAGCTACCGCAATCTTGGCTGCACACTGTTAGGGCGTGAAATTAGAATGTAGTTAGGCAGGAATCATCCACAAAGAACCCAACGGTCCTTCTAAGGGTTACAACAAACTTTTTTTTGGCCTCCTTTCGGCTGCTGGCTGGGACTTGTAGTGCAGCTACCGCCATCTTGGCTGCACGCTGTGCACAGCGACTGGTGGCAGAAGGGACGGTATGTGGTCCACACAGACCCAAAAGAAATTGCCCAAATTCCTCTCAGTACTCATTTTTGCTGCTGCTGTACCTTGGCTTACTGAGATCTGTAGTGCAGTCTAAGGAATGCGTTTTTTCTCTCAGTTATATATATTACAGTCCAGTGAACAATTATGTCGTGTGTAGAGATGAGCGAGCATACTCGTCCGAGCTTGGTGCTCGTTCGAGTATTAGGGTACTCGTAAGTGCTCGCTGCTCGGACGAATATCTCGCCATGCTCAAGGAAATGGCAACTTCCACATCGTGCATTTTTGGCGCCTATAAACTCAGCCAATCACAAGCCAGGAGACTCTGCGGTATATCCAGCATCACGTGGGGCCCTTACATGTCGATAGCAGGGGTTGGCTGGCCTGATCAGGTGACCCTGAAATATACTACTGACTGGCCGCGGTGCTCGGCGCAGATGTCGTCTGGATGTCGTTAGGGATAGAGCTGCTGCGTTTCAGGGACAGTGTTAGGGCCTGCATTTAGGCCTGCATTCACCCACAAAGAACCCAACAGGCCTTCTAAGGGCTACAAGACATTTTTTTTTTGTCTCCTGGCTTGGCTGGCTGGCTGGCACTAGTAGTGCAGCTATCTCCATATATAAGCACTTTTTTTATTATTGTTATATCTCAGTGATACAAATCCATTTCACACAGCAGTGTGGAACCATTCTGTGTGTCACAGTTCAGTCCACTCACTACAATCCGTATTTTCTGTCCAGGTGACACTTTCTGTACGTCACTTAATACAACCAGGTCTTTTGCTTCCACGTATATAGCTTGATCCCAAAAATCTCTGTCCGACATTTGTCTGGGTTGCAGTCAAAATAGTCACAGTCAGCAGGGTGTCAGTTTGCTCTATGATAGTTTCTGCACTTCACGTTCCAAAAAAACAAAACTAAAAAAAAAAATATATAAAAAAAATAGTTTTTTTGTTGTTTTAGCTCAGTGATACAAATCCATTTCACACAGCAGTGTGGAACCATTCTGTGTGTCACAGTTCAGTCCACTCACTACAATTCGTATTTTCTGTCCAGGTGACACTTTCTGTACGTCACTTAATACAACCAGGTCTTTTGCTTCCACGTATATAGCTTGATCCCAAAAATCTCTGTGCAACATTTGTCTGGGTCGCAGTCAAAATAGCCACCGTCAGCAGGGTGTCAGCTCTACGATAGTTTCTGCACGTCACGTTCCAAAAAAAACAAAACTAAAAAAAATATATATATAAAAAAATATATAAAAAATTAGTTTTTTTGTTGTTTTAGCTCAGTGATACAAATCCATTTCACACAGCAGTGTGGAACCATTCTGTGTGTCACAGTTCAGTCCACTCACTACAATCCGTATTTTCTGTCCAGGTGACACTTTCTGTACGTCACTTAATACAACCAGGTCTTTTGCTTCCACATATATAGCTTGATCCCAAAAATCTCTGTGCAACTTTTGTCTGGGTCGCAGTCAAAATAGCCACCGTCAGTAGGGTGTCAGTTAGCTCTATGATAGTTTCTGCACATCACGTTCCCAAAAAACAAAACTCCAAAAAAAATAAATAAAAAAAATAGTTTTTTAGTTGTTTTATCTCAGTGATACAAATCCATTTCACACAGCAATGTGGAACCATTCTGTGTGTCACAGTTCAGTCCACTCACTACAATCCATATTTTCTGTCCAGGTGACACTTTCTGTACGTCACTTAATACAACCAGGTCTTTTGCTTCCACGTATATAGCTTGATCCCAAAAATCTCTGTGCAACATTTGTCTGGGTCGCAGTCAAAATAGCCACCGTCAGCAGGGTGTCAGTTAGCTCTACGATAGTTTCTGCATGTCACGGTCCAAAAAAAAACAAAACTAAAAAAATATATATATAAAAAAAATATATTAAAAAAATAGTTTTTTTGTTGTTTTAGCTCAGCGATACAAATCCATTTCACACAGCAGTGTGGAACCATTCTATCTGTCACAGTTCAGTGCACCCACTACAATCCGTATTTTCTGTCCAGGTGACACTTTCTGTACGTCACTTAATGCAACCAGGTCTTTTGCTTCCACATATAATGCTTTGATCCCAAAAATCTCTGTGCGACATTTGTCTGGGTCGCAGTCAAAATAGCCACCGTCAGCAGCGTTTCAGTTAGCTCTACGATAGTTTCTGCACGTCATGTTCCAAAAAAAACAAAACTAAAAAAAATATATATATATATATATATAAAAAAATATATAAAAAAATAGTTTTTTTGTTGTTTTAGCTCAGTGATACAAATCCATTTCACACAGCAGTGTGGAACCATTCTGTGTGTCACAGTTCAGTACACTCACTACAATCCGTATTTTCTGTCCAGGTGACACTTTCTGTACGTCACTTAATTCAATCAGACTGAACAAGTTTGAGGGTTTCAGTACAGCAGGCCCATTTATTTTTTATTTTTTATATAATACACTTATGTACAGAAAATGTTGAACCCCAGGGCTAAGGGTCGAGGACGAGGGCGTGGGCATGGGCATTCAATTACTGCAGGGGGCAGAGGCCGTGGACCTGGGCAGGGTGAGACAGTACCTGCTGGTGAGGGAGGAGGGGAAGGCCGCAGAGCTACACTCCCTAGCTTCATGTCTCAACTTACAGGGAAACGTGGTAGAGGACTGTTGAAACCACAACAGTGCGAACAGCTGATGTCGTGGATTGCGGACAATGCTTCAAGTAATTTGTCCACCAGTCAGTCTTCCACGCAGTCCACCCACGTTACCCAAGGGAGCACTCCTCTGGCTCCTCCACCTCAACCTCCTTCCCCCCAGTCTGCCCCTCCCAGGAAAATTTGGAATGCGATCCGGGCATACTCTGAGGAACTGTTTTCTGGACCCTTCCCAGAGTCACAAACCCACTTCTCAGGTTGCT